>JALIZH010004988.1:1017500-1175000 GCA_030522465.1 Rhipicephalus appendiculatus
AAATTCGCAACTCTCCACTGAGCCGCCACCGCCTCTTTAGAATTTCGCGAAAGTGGGATTTCGATGAGACGCTACAAGAACACTATTGTAGCTGTAGGTCTGAAACATTTTCTCCACATACTACGCAGGGGCGTAGCCAGAAATTTTTTTTCGGGGGGGGCACCCCCCTTGATTTCGGGGAGGGCACCTCCTTGAAATGGCCATTTTTCCCTATGTATGTCATGGCGAAAAAAAATTTCGGGGGGGGGGGGGGGCACGTGCCCGGTGTGCCACCCCCTGGCTACGCCACTGATACTACGGATAGCTTTCGTCGACAAAAAAATTATTACTTTGCAGTTTTGATGTTGTTCTGTTAAGAAAAAAAATTTCGAAATCGGCACAAAGCTCAATAATGCTCAAGTTTAAGATTTTTTTTCTCCGCGCGTATAAACGCCAGACTTTCCAATGTTTTCAAAAACATCGCCATATGTTTGGTAAACAAATGTGCTAAACTAAATACCTGAGAGCCACTTCGAACGTTAACCAGGAATGTTTAACTGAGGACATGTCTCTCAAAATGCAATATTTTGAAGATCATTTAAAAAAAAACACCATCTTCGATTTTCTTTAAACTCTTCAGAATTAAAGCCAATGACGTGTTCTAACTTAATCTGTAAAAACATGTTGCATTATTTTTGTGATGTCGGAGCTATGAAGCACGAAAAGTGGCCAAATTGCGTATACTGAGTAACCACAACATTGAGCGAGCATGGAGCAATAGTTGCCATTATCGTTATTTTTAGGGCCTAAATGTCTTCTGTTGTGCTCGAGGGACAACACCTTGGCAGATAAAACCGAAGAGTTGCCTTAAAGTGCAAATTTGTTCATTTGCGTGCGTGCACGCGTCGTAGTTTTGGTCCTGGCGTAAGGACTAACCGCAAGATTTCTAGAAATGTACTCAAGTCGAGCTCTCGGAAGGAACTGTTTATTTACCCCTATTGTATACACAGGGAGTCAGACAAGTTCGACAGTCACAAACGTCACTGAAGCAGTTGTGTGTTTCTTGCTCCTGATGAAGCAACCTTGTGCACACAACCCATTTCGGCCTCAAGAAGAACTTCGTGAGCCCGATTTTTTGTGTCAGGGTGAGCCTGCTTTAAGGTAGACGAAATATTTCCCGAATGGACCTGGTCATCAGCCGTTTTTAAACGTACTCTTTTTGTCCTTTATAACTAATTACAATGACATCTTGTGTGCGCTTTGTTAGGTGCAGTTGAGCTCATCGTTAGCATAGTATTTCATTGCTGCCTGTTTGTTTTCGGGGTTCAGCTTCGATCTGGTGCAGAGGTCCGGATTTGACCACACCCCATGGGTGTCTCTGTATCATCTGGATTTCCGAATGAGGTGCCGAGCTGCGGACGGAATCATTTCTTGAATCTGTTTATGAGAAAGGTTCACAGGGAGCAATGTCAGGAGGCGGCAGCGTTCATAGTATGATTCGCAGGTATCGAACGTGTGCTTTAGGTTGCGCAGCCACTCGCGACACGTGTTGCAGGGTTCCGCTGAAGGACCAGGTTCCTCTGTAGTGCAGTGCGCTGCTGTAAGGACAGCGGAAATTGTTTTGGAGATAGCGCCCTCGATCTCCGCTTTCTTAAGCTTGGCGTAAGACACTCGGCAATGTGCTTTCACTTTCGCCGGAATGTTCGGGGGTGTCACGTCGGTTGTCTTAACGAGTACGTTTAGCTCTTCGACAGCAGTTTGTTCGGGAACAAAATTTTCGTCAGACTGAGATGCATCTGGAGACAAAGGCGATCTGTTTGAAGCGGTTGAAACAGTCCTGGCACAAAATGTCGGTTTCTCTGATGGATGAGGCTTTTTCTGGCATGCGCTTCCTTATTAAGGCGACATTCAAATCTTTCACACTTCAAAAGTTCCACTTGTAGGCAATCTTCTCCGTATGCCTCCTTCGGTAGTCAGTGCAAAACGCTCGCTCTGAACTCCAAAACGTGGCCATCAATATCAGGGATGCAATACGCGCACACGTACTCACGTTCGTCGACCAGCAGAGGACTGCCGGGTTGTCGATGACGATCGGAAGTGAAAGCCGACGTTCTCTTATTACTTCGACCTTTCTTAAGCGAGCTGAGCTGTTTCTTGTTTATGTTCTTTTTTTAGGGAGCGGGCGAGTGCGGTCGGGCTGCAGAAGCGCCGCTTGTACCGACACGCACCGTCTGCGTTGTCACATTACCGACGTGCCATGGGAAGCGATAAATATCAAGCGGTGGATCCTCTCCGGCCACCTCCTTTCTGAGGCGTACGCAGGCTCACATGCGCGAAAGATTTTGAAAGCGATTTCTACGAAGAATGTGACTCAGCATCGCGGCACGCCCAGAGGCTGGGACCCGTGTAGAAGTTTTTGTGATTTGCGTAAAAAAATGTAGTAATAATTTCCTCTTCAAAACCAACTGTACCTGTTTTATTTCATTAATCCGTCAATCCACAGAAGACATTCATGACCTAAAAATAACGATAATGGCAACTATTGCTCCATGCTCGCTCAATGTTGTGGTTACTCAGTATACGCAATTTGGCCACTTTTCGTGCTTCATAGCTCCGACCTCACAAAAATAATGCAACATGTTTTTACAGATTAAGTTAGAACACGTCATTGGCTTTAATTCTGAAGAGTTTAAAGAAAATCGAAGATGGTGTTTTTTTTTTAAATGGTCTTCAAAATATTGCATTTTGAGAGACATGTCCTCAGTTAAACATTTCTGGTTAACGTTCGAAGCGGCTCTCAGGTATTTCGTTTAGCACATTTATTTACCAAACATATGGCAATGTTTTTGAAAACTTTGGAAAGTCTGGCGTTTATACGCGCGGAGAAAAAAAATCTTAAACTTGAGCATTATTGAGCTTTGTGCCGATTTCGCAATTTTTTTTCTTAAGAGAACAACATCAAAACTGCAAAGTAATAATTTTTTTTTGTCGACGAAAGCTATCTTTAGTATGTGGAGAAAATGTTTCAGACCTACAGCTACAATAGTGTTTTTGTAGCGTCTCATCGAAATCCCACTTTCGCGAAATTCTAAAGAGGCGGTGGCGGCTCCGTGGAGACTTGCGAATTTTTTTTAAAGAAGGCAAAATTTTTTTTCGCAAAACCAAAAGTGGTTTTGTGGTCCTGGGGACTCGGAAAACAAAATATATTTTTGTCGGCGAAATTAAAGGGGGTCGGCGGACATGCACCGACGTTCTTATCTGAACACACCCTGTACTTCATTTTTACCGATTAGGAACTATACACAGGAGTACAATAAACTGGGCAAGTTGGTATTCATTCATTATGTTACAGCGCGAAAAGAACGAGAAAACTTACTAAGGCATGCACATACGACGCTGTGTCCTCACGCTGTGTCCTGTGTCCTGTCGCTGAACCCAGCGCTGTGTTGAATTGAATTGAAATTGAATTGAATTGAAATTTATTTGCCCTGAAAAAACTTACAGGAGCAGGAGCAGAGACTAAAGGCTATACAGCCTGACAAGGGGGCCTCTGCTCCTAAATACAGTATGGCACGCAGGCCACTGAGCATCTTAATATCTAACAAATACTTTGGATATATTGCACAAAAATACAACAAACATTAGCATAGTCTTATTGCGCAGTGTGAATTAAACACAAAAGAAATTCATCACAAAGCAACATTTCAACAGAACTTCATTGTTACACAACGTGAAAAACAACATGAAAACTTCGTAGCATATTGCAAATTTATAAACAAGATATTAGAGATCAAACATACAAACTTTAGGTAGCGTACTCAATATCATGCTGCATTAGGATGGTTTTGATAATGGTGTTAGAAGGTATGGAATTGTATGAATTGTGTTCAGCGCTGTGTCCTGTCGTATGTGTGCCTTAGTAAGTTTTCTCGTTGTATTCGCGCTGTAACATAATGAACTATATACGTAGGCCCCAGTAGACGTCAAAATCCATGACGTCACGGCGCCTGGATGCGGGAACATCAAGGTGGCGTAGCCACCCGTATTTCCTTTCTTGCGCGTTTTCTCGCTTATAACCAAGCGCCTTCTCGTAGCGAGCTTGGTGTCTTTGGTATCGTGAAAGAGTAATTTACAATTACGAGAAAAATCGGTTGTCTTCTTAGTGTCATTTTAAGAGCGCGTGGTATACCGAATATAGTAACAAAATTGTTGGGGTTTAACATGCCTAGAACCACGGTGTGATTATGAGGGATGCCGAAGTGGAGGACCCCGAAAAATTTCGACCACCTGGGATTCCTTTAACTTGCGCCCTAAATCTAAGCACACGGACCTCTAGCAGTTTCGCCTCCATCGAAATGCAGCCGCCGCGTCCAGGGATTCGATCCCGCGACCTTTGGGTCAGCGCGAGCAACCATAACTATTAGACCACCCTGGCAGGGTGTATACCGAGTAATGACAACAGTTGTCGACCTACAAGTTGTCACTACTATATGCAAGGCTAATAATCATTGGCGGAGCCATGGTCGCGACGCGCCGTTGAGTTCAAGACCTCAAAGAGGCATGCGCTCAGGCGTGAGCGCGATAAAGCGAGGGAGTTTAACAAGAGAGAGAGAGAGAAAGACGAGAAATATATAAATAACGAAGAGTCGAAACCTCGCGTGATATGGCCGCTGCGTGCATGCGTGGTCGTCGCTTGTTGCTCGCTCGACGAGCGCGCCCAGTTGCGGCGCGGGATGAAAGACGAGAGGGTGGGGATCCCGCCCACGGAGGCAGCCGCGGTGATGATGGCATTCCGTCAGTTCGCGTGCGCCTGTCCATCTCGTCGAGGTTGATGACGACGTCGACGCTACGCGCGGCCCCCGTCGTTGTTGCCGTTGCTGTTATTTATGGCTTAATGCCACTTCCCCCGCGTTGATGCCTCGGTGACGACGACGAGAATCTCTGAGAGATGCCCAGCTGCCTGCCGCCTCGTTGTTGCGCGGTATTTCCCAGAGCATGCGACGACGCTGTTCGCGGTGCATGTCGTCACCCCTCCCTGCACCCTTAATTCTTTTCCAGCCTCGGCCTTTTCGCACGGAAGCCGCGGCCGACTCTATCTGCGGTCGCGATCGTCGCCCCAGCAGCTGCGACGTTCAGAAGAGACGGCGGCTGCATAGTTTCTGGTCGTCCTCCGGCTTCCTCCGAGCTTCGTGTCGCATTAAGGAACGCGTTGCGCAAGCGTTGGGACCCTCCTGGAGCAATGAATTGCCATTGCGGTTTAATCGATCCCGAACACTATACTTCAGAAAATAACTTCCATATTGAGACACCTGGCGGGAATTCCCCACCCCACCTTGCCTCATAGCTGTGTCCCCCTTCCCCGTTTGAATGGCGGAGGGCATAGACATGCGCACAAGGGGGGGGGGGCTAATTATATAAAAGGTGTGCGAATTCTTCCCCATACCTTTAAACAGTCGGACCTTTCACGTCATTTTTAATGCACAAGGTTATTTATGGCTAACCATTTTTTTTATTTTTTTTTTCATGGTGATGGCGACCAAGAACTCCCTGATCTTGCATTCAAAGAACTGTTATCTTCCTACATTTTCCCCGGAAAGCCGGGGACCAATGACAGGCCTTCGTGGGAAGTACGTCATCATTTCACTTTTCATCAATTCCGGAGCTTGTTTTCTTTCGACAAAGAAAGAGTGGGGTGGAGGGGGGAGGGGTTGCGGTCAGACATGGTCCGGTCCGACCACTGCATGCGTCCAACACAGAACCTTACGCACACCTATGGCGGAGGGAGTGTTGCTGTTAGAAAAGAAAACACTCAGTTTGAATGGCAGATGTAGGTGCATTAGAGATGCAGCCTGGGGCTAAAAGGTGTAAGAATGTGGCCAGTCGCTCCCTGGTCGTCTCGCGACGCAAATACGTTAAACTATACAAAGTGACGAATATACTGCGCACACGTGTCGTTCGTGGATCGACACTATCTGCATTCGTCCCGAGAACTATCTACACTACTTGTAACAAGCTGAAGAAACACTCGACCTCCTGTTGCTAAGTGCGACGGTATGGTGAGAATCGGTGTTGAATACACAACGGTAGCAAATGCATATGCAAGCAACCCCGGGATTTAATGGCGTAAGTTGAAAGCTAATGGAACGTTTACGAGGCCACAAGCAGCGCAAGACGCTGAAGCTTTTCTCACGTAAGGATTTTACCTCCCCGATTCCACTTGCCAGCTTTAAAAAAAAGAAGAATAAAAACCAAGTTCGTGACTATCGGCTCAGCGCAGCAATAAAACGGCCGTCCGCACAGAAGCCTATCTTGGGCCGTGCTCTACAAACAGCGATCGAGCCTCCAAGTCGCCAACCGCGCGCAAACCTGCTGATCGAGAAAGCGAGAGACCACATCTCAAGCGTCGCGTAGTGGGGGGGCCCCCTGTGTTTATACTTCAAATTTCACCGGGTGAACTATGTGATGTCCAAGCGGAGCCCCCCCTCGCGCCGTGGCTTAAAACGTATACATAATCCCGGGAACGGCCGTGCGATGCGCGCGCCAGCCGATAAGAGGAATTCGGATTTTCCTCCTCCTTTCTCGCGTGGCCTCTCTCTTGCCTTACTCTCTCGGTGGACTCTACTGTATCCGTTTAAAACCGTGCAGCGTTGTGTGTAGTGTAAACCCGGACGCCGAGATTATTAAATCGTGATATGACGGCTCAAGATTACCCGTATCCAATTTACTGAATAATCGGTTTTACGCAGCGATGTAATAGCTAGAAGTGGCCACCGGTATGAAGCTTTTACATCGGTTGATAAAATCGTTTCCTATTTTGCTTGCGCAGTCGGCCACCTGTGGCGCACATATATGTCCTGTCTTCTCGTTTTGTCCTGGTGTGTTAGTAAAACGCAGCAAAAGAACGACACCTCTTCCCTATGCACATATGTCCGTACATGACATATGTGTATAGTACGCATGTATCCACACAAACACTCCGCAGAAATTTGTTTACGGACTGGGCTCGATATCGCACAAAAATATGTAGTTAGTACTGCAGCATGTGAATGACCTTACAGAGGCATAGTATGTTACAATTTGGCTTGCGGGAGGGTCATCCTCTAGCCTTGTAAACATAACGACAGACATAACCACAAGTCTGTTGTTATATCTAGATATAACTAGACATAACAAGTCTCCCTCCAGACTCAGCAGTTTGTATGTAGGGTATGGAACTTAACTAAATGACAAATTATTTTAGAATTGACAGCTGGGCTGGTTGGTAATAGTTTTCAGTATGTTTAAGACAAAGTGTTACCGAGTGGTGCTATGCATTACATTGAAGAGACGTAGTACATCACCAACTATAATCGATTTCAAAAAATTGCACACGTATCGCCGGTAACCGCTTGCGCACAAGTGTCTACGGATTTGAGTATGCGGGAGATGTAAATTTTGCAAGATACGCAGCTTGCATCACGATGCACGGTTTTGGCGAGGCAGAGCATACGCTGCCGGCCAGCGATGCGGCCATCCTGCCCCCCCTTTCCTCTTCTGGCTTGCCCCGTTGTCGTCTGGTCCGAGGAGGGGCAAGGGGGGGGAGACCCGGCAAGAGAGATGGGAAGGTGGGCCAAGAGGGATTGCCGATAGACGCCGCGAAACTTGACCCTCGATCAGATACCGGCCGCATGGGACGGCGCGCCGTCGAAAGACGTCGCTCGTATATCACACGCCGCGGACCGGCAGTGGCGGCGGCGGCGGCCGGCTAGCCTTGTGTGGCAGCCGTGGACAAACAGAGCGGGTGCTCCTGCGGCCGCCATGGCGGCGGCTGCCGTCTGGAGACCGGGGCCATTCGTTAGCGGCTGCGAAGACGCGCGCGAGCACCCCGGCCAGCGACGCATGGGAGACGACCTGGACTCGAGGGAGAGAAGGGCATCTGTAGTTCTCGCAGGACGGCGTGCTTATACAAGGCCCTCTGCATCTGCTGCAGTGCGGTCACCGTGCATGCGCGTGCGTCGTCTTCCAGTGAACTGCCCGTCGGGAATTATCTGCCATCTCTGCGATAGGCAGAGACAATGCGAAGGAAGATGGAAAGGCGAAAGTGTTTCGGTGCTGATATCAGCCCTCCTGGGATTGCAGCTGTTGCTGCGGCTTCTGCGCGCCGCCTTTGTGGTCGTTGTATCTCCGTACCTTCGTTGTTGCCTCCCACAAAGACTGCGCCGTCGTTCGAAGTAATCGCGGATCTCTTTGATGGTCTGAGAAAGGAAAAAAGGAATTGTACTTGGATCATCGTTAACGAAACATGTGCGCGCGGCGTTATGTGGTGCTGTAGGTTTAGGGACAGTGACAGCGCATCTTGCGCACTATCCTAGTTGAAAGCTTATCTGACCTCATTTGCTTGTGTATCACAGTGTCGGCATGCGAGGCACAGCCCTCAGCTGCTGCTGACTTTGCTGCGTAGTGTTGAGGCAGCCCTGTGGGAATGTAGAGTACGTGAGAAGTCTGTGCTGCACATTCGGAGATACGTTGTCGCAACCATTTGTATTCCTAAACAAGCTCGTTTCATGTAGCCTCCTAAAGAAGTAGTTTGTCTCTTTTTCCCCCCGTGAGTCTACCGCTGTTCGTTTGGAGATGCGCGAGATTTTTTTCTTCTTCTTGGAGGCGGATCTTCATGTTCGCTCGCGCTTATCTCTTTCAAGCAGCTGAGAACTGCGACTTCTCTTGTGGTGTATGGTATTTGAGAACCGGACTCTTGCGAGTGAGTCTCGAAGACGTGGGAATTGCCGCTCCTTGTGCACGTAGTGAAAACGAGAGCAGATTTTGGTTCGAGTTAACTTTGCTATCGTCCGTACACCAGCAGGGTTCTCGTAAGCTAGCAAGAAACGTTTAACGTAATCCCTAATGTACACCGACTGGCCGGATGCCTGCGTGTGCCTGTCAACTACGCTCTCTGAGCTATATGTATACATACCGAGCACTTCAAGCAGTCGTTATCGATAAGGTATTGGGCTCGATTACTCAATAGGAAAATACAAGAAACAGGCCATTAGCCCTTGCTTCGCTTCTCTTACGTGATGCTAAAAGGATACTTTCATGGCCATTACGTTTCTAAATTACTGCATTTTATAGTTGCCTGTTTCCTTACGTGCGTGCATGTCTACATCACAACAAACACGCCATCCTCTAAAATCTCTTTCTTTATGCCCGAGATGAGATTGTGATATCTAATAAACTGTTCTACGAGAAGGTAAAGCAATCTCACTTCTTTTTGGTTGTACTCTCTGAAAAACAAAGGACGATCATGTGGAACTTAGAGAGAACTGTTTTACGACAATAACTATTGTGTACCTCTGCACAGCTGCGTTTTCGAGTAGCATTTTTTTTAATGTCATGCCGCATTAGATAGAAAGGTGATCAGTGATGATGACCTCTAATGGCGCCTCCACTGAAGATCTGTTATGAAGAATGGTCACCGAGACAGTTTGAGGTAATAAGGTTTTACTACATCTATTTCGCTAGGGTATTCTGCCTGTATCATTTCATTTTCTTTCTGTAATTAAAACGTATAAAATTCAGCAGAATGTTCACACCTGCTGCGCAATTGCATAAACACGCAATATATAGACATCATCTAGGCATGCTGGATATTTGGACACGTACATAAATATAACGAGATGCGCCTTTCGGTCACGCTACGTGCCCTGGCCTATATCGTACGCACGAGTTTGTCGAGTAACGTATCGGGAAGCTTAAAGGAATTTATGTTAGCCTACATCTGGACTATTCTTGGAATGCTCCCTGTGTCACCTGTAGTTGACAATGACTGGTGCACACTTAACGCGAACAACAACCATTTCTGACTTCCCAGAAGCCATTCAGTCTCGACGAGTTCAGATTAACGCTGCGTGGGTTCCCGTTCGACGGAACAACCTTGATTTATTGCGAGACATTCCTCCTTTGTCTCCTTCCCGCTTCATTTCTTCTTCGTGTGTACCGACTCGATCCTTTCACGCTCGAACATATCGAACACAAAAGAATAGACTCGTTCACGACGACGAGCAGTGCAGAAGCAAATGTGCGAAACAGGTAGCGCTCTCTAGACGATTGATGATCGCCTTCCAAGGGCGAAAGAGCGTATAGACGATCGGCGTCTACATAGCCAGCAAAAAACACGTGTTCTCGCCCTGTTCGCCAAACCGGGCGGTCGGCGCGACGTTTACCAAGACAAACCCCTTTTCGGTTCTGTTCGAGGAGCGAGTGATCTCGGAAGAATGGTCTGTCGAGCCGGAAGGCGTTTTCACGGCCAAAGTGCATTCCGTTTAACCCTTCTTTTTTTGGGACAATGGCGACGCGAGTAGTGCCGTCTAGAGCCATGCTCTCAGGTGTGCGCGGAATGCTCGAAGCAGCGTCTTCATGGCTTTCGAGCCTCGTTTAAGTGCGTTCCTTGTGGTTTGACGATTTCGCTTTCGCTACCGTGCAGTAGCCATTTGCTTCCTCTGCGTAAGCGCTTTGAGTGTGCCTTGTCGTTGCTGTTGTCGGCCGGCTCCGGCGTACGCTGCTTTATGTCGGATGGACAAAAGACGACGATGACAACGTTCCGTATACTGGGAAGACGACGTGGAACCTTGTAAGATGGCGGCGTCTCGGTGCTCTGTATATAGTATCGCTGCATTTTCCGTGACATACTACGGAGGATGACACCCCCCACCCCACCCCCCCTTTGACCCCCCCGCGAGCCTTTAACAAGCATGGGCATCCAACGTGAGCAAGAAAACGTCGCTGACATGAGCGTTAGTTATTACTACCGGGGAACGCCTTCGCGTTTCAAAAAAAAAAAGAAAAAAGAAGAAACAAGTCAAAAGAACTAAAGAAAACGAACACGGGCCTGCTTCTTGTAGCGCGTACTCACACGTTGTATGTATATAGGAGGTCGCGCAAACGATTGGACGGCGAACGAAAACATGGAGTTTTGGGAAGATGGAAGAAAAATTGTCGAAAGAAGGAGCGCTTAGGAGTCGCTGCAGCTACAGGGACCACGACGAAAACTGAGCCGTGGAAGGATACATATCAGAAAGAAAAGGGAAACGAAAAAAAAGAAAGAAAAACAGCCCAGGCCGGCTCTCGCCAGGCCCTCTCATAACTTAGACGAGCGTATACAGAAGTTGACAAGGTCTCGAGAAGCCCTCTTTCAATCCCTCATCTGTATCGCATTCTTCACGTGCATGCATCCCCCCCGCGCAATCCCACCGCCAAACTTGTCTCTCTCTCTCTTTCTCGGACCTCGCCATTTCTGGAAGTTTCTTCGGCATCTCCACCGCCCTATTATATTGCCGTATATTTTTGAGCGCGCACCCACCCTATCTATCGTTTGTCAGTCATAGCGAGGAAAACAAAGAAAAAAAACTAAGAAGAAAAATAAGAGCGAGGGCGGTCGGTCGAGCCATCCGCGCGGCGGTGCGTCGTGATCGTCACAAGATGGAGCTGGTTTGGCTTCCCTTCATTAGTCATTCTCCGCGAGGAATTTTCCGCGCGGATCTGTTTTTCGCCGCTTCGTTTGGGACGGAAATGTGCGAGGTCCCCCAGCTTCCCATGCCCATGTGTTCTACTGTTTTAGAGGGCGTCCTTAACGCCTATCTTAAAACAGAACGAAGGGAGAGGACTAAAGAATGCAAACGACTGGGCGGGCGCTTGGTTCGTTTTTAGTGTCACTTCTCTTTGCTTTTCTCTGTTTTTTTTTTTTCTTTTTGCGTGGTGCTAGATAGCCGTTCTTGATGTGCACCAGCCTACAGACAAGTTTCATGTTTGCAAACAAGACAAGAGAAGTATAACATCGGTGTGGCGCAGGCATACTTTCAAGGGGGGGGGGGAAGCTAAAAAAAGAAACCCATTGTTTCTGTTGTTGTTGACGATGGTGGTGGTGGTGGTGGTGGTGATGATGATGATGATGATGATGTTTCGAGATTTCTCGTCCAACCACTTCGACTCATGGCCGCACGATTCTGATTCTCAGTTGTTTTTACGTTCGCGAGTAATATGACGAAAGGCTAAGGGACAATAGCATTGCTCGGGGCTTGAATGAGAGAGGTACGGAAGCAACGGGAATCAATCATGCATATAAGCTACGCCATGACCTGGGGCAGGTGAGCATGACCGCTTGTGAAGTCGTGACGAATAGAGTGATGTACACTTGATTTACCCAGCGCGTGTGGGCAATGCTGCCCACTGGGAACCTGACTCCTTTTTCGCATATTTCAGCATCATCTTCCTTTCTCAGTGCGTGGTAGCCAACCGGACTAAGAGTGGTAAACATCTCAGCCATCCCTTTAACAACCGTATCATCTATTTCTCTAAACGGCGGCATCCTTCACTGCGCGTGAAAAAAGAAAAGCGTTTCAAACGTTTTTCAAAGCCCTGAAAAACTTACGCCACAGAGAGGCATAATCTATTCTGATTGCACGCTTAAAGTAAGGTGGTCTACTTATCGATTAGACCTAAGTGCCCCACAACTACACTTTCTCTGTGAGAGTGGAGAGCACCGTACTAATTAGAATAGGAGTTCTTAAATTATCACGCGTGAATTTCGAAGCCCGACATTGTGTTTACATTCCATCCCCTTCGGAATGCGATAGCGTCAGAAACTTGAATCTTGGCTCTGGGTGTGGGGGTGCGGCATAAACGCAAACGTTCTACCTTTTGATTAGTAGCAGACCTCCACTGACAGGCAGCCACTGCTTAATTGTATAGGTAACGTTACGCCGCTTAACTTTAGCAATGTTGCAGTGCCGGGAAAGCCTTAGTTCACGGTGTCATCATCAGTTTACAGACGGATTCTTGAACTGCAATGCTTTCTTTCTGTGTTTCTCTCCTTCGTAAATGCTCTGCTACGCAATACATACTGATGCTAACTTTGCATTTCATGTGTCTCGCTGTAGGGAGCCGTGGCACGTATTAAAGCCTTGTCTAAGACGTTCTTCATCTATCACAGTACTTTAGAGAAGGAAAAAGCGTTTTTTTTTTTTCTCGCAGCGGTTGCCAACCTTATGTCAACGTAAGGTGCCGCCGCTGCCGCTGCAGAATGTTGCCAACGCTACAGCACGCACCCGCCGAGTTTGTAGAGGCACCACCTGAGCCAGGCCCGCTCGCCTCCCCGCATCATGGCGGGGCAGGGACTTCAAAAGGAGCCGCGACGTTAATTCACTTTCCAAGAGGTCGGCGTCTTCCCGTCCGTTGTTTTCTCGTCGTCTCCCTCCTCGCCAGATTGATGTGCCCCGGCGTGGAAACGGTGTCCCCTCAAGCGTCGTGCGCTTGCCGCTGCGATTCGCGATATAAGTACACACACACCGACAACAGCTAGCTATAGGGATTCCGGAAGCACCCGGCCACCTAGCACTTGGCTCTCTCTCTCTCTCTCTTTCATTCTCGCATCTTGGGAACATCGCGCGTGTATTGTCTACTTCTTGCGTAGCACGGATTCCGGCGGACAGCCGGCAGGTCAACTGGGTGCCACGGACTGGCCCAAAAGAGGAGGGCCGGAGCAATTTACCGCCGGTTTTACACCGATTCTAACGATAGTAATGACATCGAGCGGCAATTACGCGAGCGCTCGCGCTAATCCGGAAAGCGCTTGGAGCCACGCCGCCGACAACGATGCATCACCGAAGGATGCAATCTGGCTCGCTGCCCGCGTGCTTTCTTCGTTCGCACGGCCTTCCTCTTCTCTCCTCCTCCTCCTCCTCAATCGGCTACAGCACAATGGAAAGCTCTGACAGCTGAGTCCCGTTCCAAGGTGTGAAGTGACCGATGTGCGAACGCCGCGTAGCAAATCTCAGTTTCTTTTCTCTGTCCGCGCTCCTTTTTTTCTCGGCTGTCGTTTGTTTTCGCAGGCTTCGAGCCAACGATATATCTTTCTTCGCTCAGTCTTTTCAGACGGGATGTCTTCACTTCGAAAAGGCCGAACTTCTCTATTTAACTGCGTACGGTTCATTGTGAAATGCCGACTGGAATGAAATATTGAAGTCCTTGAAGAATAACCGCAGTTCTTTAGAGAAATGTTGCGCCATTGTACTGGAAATAACATAGAGTAGAGACTACTGTAATTTTATTAAATCTATTTAATTTTCGCGAAATCCTAGGCCCTCGTATGCAGTAAAAATGTTTTGGTAGTTCATACCGTCACGTTGTTTGATTATTCTTTTCATTTCAACAATAAATCATTGCCCACGGGACTCGCGCGCGCCTTCAAACGAAAAAATTTGTCTTCAGGACATATGTGAACCAGTTCGTTGCGGATTCCCTAGTTTTCGTACATTGTCATTGTCAGCCTTGCAATCAAGACACAGCAGAAATGAAAGCAATATAGACCATTTCTCAAGCTTACATACTGTTTGTTTGTTTGTTTGTTTGTTTGTTTGTTTGTTTGTTTGTTTGTTTGTTTGTTTGTTTGTTTGTTTGTTTGTTTGTTTGTTTGTTTGTTTGTTTGTTTTCACGTGAAAACCGCAGACTCAGCTCATTGTGGATACTGCCATGGCGATAGTCTTCATTACAATTTTATTAAATTCAGGATTCAGAATTTGCTGGTGCTATGACGAACTTTTAACCGTGAAATGGAGTTATACAGTGCATGCATCGCAGTCTAATTTTTTTCTGGAGGAGAACTGGCCAGTTCAAGAAGCATAACAAACCCATCCGCGCACACGAAGCAGTGACATCGTCTGCTGTGTTCGAATACTCTGTTCAAATGAACGTTCATGCAGCGTGGGCCATTGTCAGTCACATGACCATTGCATTTATTTTTGTTTATATGCGGCCGTTGCAGCTGTGTTTAGTATTCATGTTTTCTTTCCATAAGAGTAATAATTACAGATATCTCCATTGTGGTGAGGCGGGAAAAAAAAGGTAGAAATTTCATGGAGGTCTACGAGACGCGCCTCTGATTTGCTACCATGCTTTGGGAGGAAGGGATGAAAAAAAAGGAAAGGAAGGGAGGGAGGCAGTGAAGTACCGTTAGTGCGGTCGATAACATCCGGGTTGTCTTACATTGTCGACCCTTATTCTCTACGCGCCTTTTATGAAAAATACGCTTGACACTCCCGTACGTGCGCTGTCAAATTAGCTACACCGAAATCACACGTGTGAAAACTGAGCTTAAACGCGTTTCTCCGCAATAATCTAAGGCGGCAGCTCCTGTAATTTATAACGCTGTACCCAGGAATGTAACACTCGTGCGCTCTTATTTGATTCTAACGGTGATTGTTCTGAGGAAATTCCTCGAGGTTTAGTCATATACGACTCACATTCCTCCACCGGGTCCCGCTCCTTGACAGAACCGCGCCCTGAGAGTGATTAATGAGCGTGTCTCGACCGTTTGACAAACGTGGACGGTGCTGGCGGCGCCTGTATACCTAAAACACGCGCTCACACGCACGGTACTTGAGCCCACACAATAGTACATGCATGCGCCTTATATGCATGTATGCATACGCTATGCAGACAGGCGCGCTTGGCTATCCACTGACCGCGCGCTAAGCGTTCGCTGGAGGCCGAATTAGAAAACGACCACTGTGTCGCTGTCTGCACGCTCTTCATGCAAGTCGGTCGCAGTGACCAATGCCGCACGGTGGCTGTTCGCAGCAACCACGCGGTGCCGCCGGTTTTGAGAGCGGCAGCTGTCAGAAGTGGTGGTCGGCCGTCCGTGCAACGCCCCGACTCGAAGGCGGCTTGCAGCGGCACACACCAAGGTTGACCCTTGCTCGCTTGCGTGTGCTGCGGCAGCTGGCTCGCCCGCTGTCCTTATCGATCACACTTCGATATCCGTTCCTGTCGTTGTTCCATCATTGTTCTCCAAGTGCATCGAGACTGCCGTTGTTTGACAAAAAAACCGTGCAGTGTTTTGCCAGCTCGACGTATAACAGTCAACCAGGAGCTGTAGAGCTGAGCGAATATAAGGCGGGAACTGTATACATGGTTTAGAAGATCAGATACTTAGGCGAGTATGTAAGTTAAAACTATAATGTTAAAACTGAAGCGCAAAAAGTACACAGTGGACAAGAGAACGATGAGGACCAACTAGCCCGCTCCCACAATACCAACTAGCCCGCTACCACAATACCAACTAGCCCGCTCCCACACTTTGCTTCAGAGTATGTAAGGTTCCATGATGGTACTTAGAAGTGCAGAAACCACAAGAAACGCTTTGGTTGTGGTACTCCTTTCTTGTGATTCTAGTGGTTTTTGCGCATATACATGCTTGGGGACTGCAACACTTCCCACGCCATTAAGAAGCAATGGTGTCACATGAAAAAGACAGGAATCAAGGGAAATAAACAAACAAATGCAAATTAGATTAAGTGAGAACAAATGCAGTTTACTCTTTGCAAATGCAGCCCATATCTACATGCATTTACGGACAGGCTTTCCGTTCGCTGCGTGCGTACGAAATTTTTTGTTCTCAGGTCTATACTGAGTACAATTTGAGAAAGTAGCTTAAGATTCAACTTTATATCAGCGACCCGAATGCTGCATTTTTTACACGAAGTCGGTGGTGCGATTCTGAGCCGTGGCGGCTGCATTACGATGACGGCAGGATCCAAGAAAAGGGGAAGAAGTGAATGTCTGCGTACCCCAAGTTTAGTATATTCTGAAAGAGTTAAGAAACTATAACATATAGCACGTTGTGGGCCTTCCACCGTTGCATTTAGCTTAGTTCATCTTAGCTCATCTAAGCCCGCTTTAGCTGAGTGTGTGGAGGAGATGGTCACGCGTATAACAGTTCGTAATGTGTCGGCGTATAGCTGTGCAAGGTCGATCGTGATGGCTAAGGATTATACGATTACATGACTACGAAGCTGTTGTATACTACCAATGCATGGAAAATTTCCTGAACCTGGCTTTTCTGGCGCTGCATGGTTTTCAGATACAGCTACGCGACGTGGGTCAACCTTGGCCTCCGCAACCGTTCACGAGGTATACCGTATACTTAAACATGTGTATTCACAAAGCACAGCAAGTGAGCCATCAAGCCAGCAACATCGTGCTTGCGAAATTGCGAGCGCCCAGTAAACACAACACCGGCTTGGCGTGTACGCTCCTTTCGCGAAAACTGTCTGCCTGAGCTATATGACCCTCATTTGTCTGAGCCGCACTGCTGAGAATGGGAGGATTAAAAGGACACATGACGGGCGTGTCGGGCTGGAAATATTCCAGGCCGTTGCTGCTCAGGGTTGCGGGCTTAGTGCTGTCACATTATGAAGCGACTTCATGTGAGAGTGCGAGCCTACGTGGAAACGTGCCGGTTGCTCGAGCGTTTCGCAAATCTTCGATTTTTAGCATGTATGGCTGTCCCTTATCCCCCCCCCCCCCCCTTCCCACCTTGTCCCCCCCCCCCCCCCCCCCCTTGTGAGGGTAGCATACTGGATGCTGCCGTCCGGTTAAAATCCCTGCCTTCCTCTTCTATCTCTACAGTAAGTAGTTTACCTTGGGACTGTCCCCGTAACTTGGCATGCAGAGCCGAAAGTGCACAGCAGCGCTCATGCTAACATAACACCCTGTGAGAAGCCTAGGAGCCAAGTTTTAACCCCTTGGTTGCTTTTCCCAAATCTTTCCACGCCAAACCACGACGCCTCGCCGGCCGGACTGGGCCAACCGGGAATGTCGACCACTGACGACCATTTCTCTTACTCTCTGTGCGTTTCATGGGTGAAGTGAACAAGAGAGACAAGGATAAAAACCATCAATCATGTACTAAAAAAGACGTACACATGACTTCCACGCACGCCGTCCAAGCTTTCTTGCCCTCTACACGCTGAGCGAAGGTTAACAAAAGAAAGTCGCCGACAGACACTTCTGTGCGCTTCCCGCGATCGTCTGCTGCCGGTGAAGACCTTTCCCGCGGCGGCGTACCCTTTGGTCCCCCAAATGGGCATCCGCACGTGGTCCTCATTTCGTGCTGCCGGCCATTGTCAACGTCGCCGGCTCTTCTACCGTGCATCTCGGGATAACAGGTGCAACACATTACTATACAGAGGGGCTGCGGCACTGACACTGGGATAAAAGGCCACAATTGTGCCCACATGAGGAGATAGTTTTGTGTAGTTGGGCTTTTTTTTTTCTTTTACTGAAATAGAAAATAAATGACGGTGTTGTCACCATTTCTTGGCGACAGCTACCCCTTTCCATAACATAGAGGTGAGCTAGTTGGTAGTTGGTAGACTGGGCGTCCAGTCTTGTACGCCCAGTCTCGGACACAAAATCAACACATCACGGCGTTTGTGATGTCTTGACTTCTCTCTTGTGTCCTTGTTTGCACACCCTGTTTTTCTAACATGAATATCGCATTCCACTTGGTTGTTAGTATAAAAATAAAAATTAAGAAGGAAAAAGAATATATATACGCATATACAGTCCTACACATTTGCTGAGTTCAAAAGTCCTCGTTTTTACTCAGCGCACATACAAGCACGGTGCACGCTTTCTATGTAGTTCTCTAAATACTCAAAGGTCGCAGGTTCGATCTCTGCCGGCGGCAAGTTAGCTTTTCGTCCACTTTTATTTCTTCACATTTACATTACAATTACCACTAATAACATTCCCTATACTTTCCTTGGCGTCATTGTCGATCGGCCGCTCTCCGTGCAGATGCTGCTGGAGCACCGTCCTCGCCTTTCGTCGGCTCACAAGGCAGTCAAAGCCCTTTTGTGTTTTTTGAGGACTACGGGCCTATGTGAGCGCCTTTGACTTTTGTACAGTGCTGTCGTTACCTACGCGTCAGCACAGTTACTGACAATTTTCTTCTCTCCTTCCCTTTCTCTCTCTCATCTTTATGCTCCCCTTTCCCATTCCCCCCAGCGTAGGGTAGCCAACCGGGCATGTGCCTGGCTAACCTCCCTGCCTTCTCTCTTGTTTTTCTCCTCCTCCTCCATTGTCTCTTAGTTCTTATTAATATTGTGTCTAACGAAGAAAAGACGAGCCCTTAAATTTTCACTTCTTTTCTTCATAACAAATATTAGTCTCTTTAAAAAAAACGTTGAAGCACTTTCATAGCTTTGTGATTTATCCCTTGATGGCCATGGCCTAGTATATTCGCTAATGAGAACGTTCGTTCTGAGTCCAGCAAGTGGGGTTCCGGTTCGAGTCGCTGTCTATGTGTGATGTGCTTGGGACATTCGAGGCACCAGATGATATCTTCTTTGTCCGTGCTTTTCGCACTGCCCCTCGAAAGTCAGATGTAAACAGCTGATTTTGCATTCCGCTCTCATCGGAATGCAGCCATGGAATCAAAACCGCGACCTCCGTAATCACGAGCGCAACATCATGTATAACCCCATACATTCCCGTCTGTGTGCAGTTATTAAACATCAAAATAAAATATATCCACTCATCCAAAGGTGTGCGGGGGGATGGGCGTACAGGGTCGTAGTGAAGGTCCACAGATCAACTCCGGCATAAATAAGCACTCGTATTACCTGGCCGAATATTCGGAAAACTGCCTTCTAAGTACGCGCAAGATGGGCGCTGTAACTTCGTTAGGCGTGGGCAAGAATTTCTACCGATGCGTCTATCGCATTAATGTATACGCCCCTCTTCTTCAGTTGTCGTTGCCTTGACATGGATGAAGTGTTTCACTGCAAACCCACCGGCGCCGGTTTACACGTGTAAGTCCGCTCGCTAAGACACCCTGGCTTCTTTCCGCTGTCGACCGACGCTCGCTCGCGCAGGCTGCAGGAAGCAAGGAGCAGCTCATGAAATTCAATAAAGCCTGTAGCGCTGGTCTGCAGAGGCGTTTGCTTATACGTTCTTTTTAATGGCGACAAGCGTAACTCTCGTAGAAGGACTTTCTATTTTTCTTTCGATTCCTCGCTTTTCGTTTCCTCCAACACAGAATACACACTTTCGACCGTGTATACGTAGTGTCTATTGGAACCGACGGCGACCGCGTCGTATAGTATACACCTTCCGTTCTTTCGAGAATCGTGATTCACACCGCGATGTCGCGCGTTTCCGCCGCCACGATTTCGCAGACCAGAGGTGCAGCAGCCACTGCGTGCTGTTCTGCCGTTGGCCGCGCGTGCTGAGCCGTGGCTTTCCTGTGGCGGGACGCCTCGAGCACATTATGCGCCGACCACTGTGGGTTTACGCGGAAAATGACGATCGTCGCAGCGATTACTGAGAAGAAGCAAATACAAAAGCGAAAGAGACTCGGAAAGAGACAGGAGACGAAGAGATTGGGGACGCGTGTTACTTTTCTGCCGTGTACACGTCGCGACGTTTAGAATCGACCACGCGACGTTTCGGATATATGCACTGTACAGGGGAGGCCCCCAGCACGGGACGTACCTTGGGTGCGGCTTGTTGTCCCGCATATGCGCGCTCAACCTTGATAATACCGTGCAGCATTGCCGAACGTAAACAGCTAAAGCCGAAATATGGAGGCCTGATTCACAAGGTTGTAACGAAGGAACGTGATCTAATTAAAAAAGAACAGTGTTCCTTGCTAGTGTAAGTTTGGGACTATTAACGTAATGCATCTACTTAGGCGCTCATTAAACTGCATGGATTCAACGGATCACAATTTCGTACAAGGCGACAAGATCCCGACTGTGTATCTCATACGCTTGTAGTCTGAGACATTTAATCAACTATTTCTTATCGGGTGGGTCTAATGTTTTCTCAAAGTGAAGACAAAAGCACGTTCTGAAGCAATGCATAGCTTCTAATACGTCTCCATACCTTATGCATAACAGGAATTGTTAGGTGACACGTTCTCGTTGGTCCTAACAAACAATTCTATACATATACGATCGGTAAGATCATAGCTCACACGAATTCGCTGTAAAGACATGGAACCCCCGGTGGTCGAAATTTCCGGAACCCTCCACTACGGCGTCTCTCATGATAATCGTATGGTGGTTTTGGGACGTTAAACCCCAAGAATTATTAATATATTATTGTTAAAGACACAAAAAGGAAAACCACGAGTGTTCTTCGAAATGCTTATAAAAGCTTACCCGTATAAAAAAAAGTATATAGACTGGAGAAAAACCTTCAAACCAGGAACCTGTACCAGCGGCATGATCTGGCCACCACGCTGTAGCGGACGGCAGCTCTTCCGCTGATGTGTAAGGAATAAACCCACGAGAAGGAAGCAGCTATCAAATGGGTATTTACAAAGTGGTACAGTACAGAGGGCATCTGATGCGATAGGGGAACGATGCGACGTGCAGGGCTTTTCCGTAAATCGATACTGATACTTCCGAACGGTTTTGCCAACTTCACACTCGATTAGCTCCAGGTCTGACAACAATGCACGGTTTTAACGGTCCAGTAAAGACGCGGTCGCCTTGTTCTACGCCTTGCTGCGGCACCGGCAGCACGTCTTACCTAGCGCCTGTCTCCGCTCTCCGTGGAGTCGGTTGTGTCTATACGAAACCCCCGTGGCTTCCGTCGCCACGCGCTGGCACTTATGTATATGTCTCTATACGTATACAATGCGTCTCCAAAGGAGCTGGGCGCAGTATGCCTGCGAGCGAGTATTCCGCGATGCTGACGTATTTAGGCATACATTATTCCTTCCTGGGGCACTTACTCATTCGTCCCGGCGGGCGACCGGGAGGAGTGACCGCGCGCGCGCGAGCACACTTGGATTTCCCGTCTCGCGGTTTTGTATAAGTCTAAGTTCTTTCTCGGCTGTCTTTTGTCTGGCAGATAAGAACCGGAGAAAAGCTGGTTTAGACCGCCTAAAGAAATACGATTAACTCCGCAAGATTCGGTATAGCTTTTGTGTCCAGCGATAAAGAGGGATAGCGCTGTGAATCATCTTTGTTTCTGTCCAGTCGCGCTGCCCTGTGCTTGGGTTTTGAAAACTGTATTTGAACGAGGTATGAGCTCACCGACACGTTTGTATGGACATTTAAAACATATGAAGTTACTTTCGGTGGGTGCTCGAGATGAATTATATTCACTGACTTTTGATTTCGACATTTTCTTATTTATTTATTTTTTTTTGCAAACGTGCCGGGTACAATTTGTTATAAGGAAAGCGAGGTAAAATATGCAAATTAGACAATTGGAGTGGCCCCACCTCCTTGACCACGGGACAAGAAGCTTAGACTCTACATGACTTGCTTGCTGGTGGCTGTCCTTAAGTTTGGTGGGAAGTGCAATTTCTTCATTTCACATGTAACCACGAAGTATGTCTTATCCTTGCAA
Organism: Rhipicephalus appendiculatus; assembly: GCA_030522465.1. NCBI lineage: Eukaryota > Metazoa > Arthropoda > Arachnida > Ixodida > Ixodidae > Rhipicephalus > Rhipicephalus appendiculatus. The sequence continues at coordinate 1,039,662 of JALIZH010004988.1, forward strand.
AGCATGATACAACAGATGACCCGTAGCCAAAAATATCGCCCGATACATCGTATTAAGGTAGCTATCATGGTGACACGCGATAACGAAGTGTAGGTAGTGCTCAGCTGTTGAAATGGGGAGCAGCGTCAAATGAAGAACTATGCCAAACTCCAGTGATAATGCAAAACGCTAGGTCATGTCAGCGTATCACATTTAATAATAATGAAACACTTGTAGGCGGTCGCCGTCTGGCTGCAATGAATATTGAAGCTTCCGCGTGTTCTCGGACGTCTCGGGTGGTCTAGCCGACTTCGACGACTTCTCACTATCGTCCTCTTCCTTCTGATCCTAATGTCTCGTACCAGCTGTCTCGTACCTCTCGTGCCAGCTGACTTGTCTGTATCTCCTGTAATTAAAATCTCCCTCTCTCTCTTATCATCGCACCGACTCGCACAAGATCATCGGTGTAGGATATTTATGCGCGTGCAGGAAATCTATACTATAGGCTACATTACTGAGGCGATGGCGACCCGGCTGCTAATGTAAAATAAAACGGACTGTGCCCCTCGAACCTCCAATAGATGCAGGAATTGTGTTCGACCACATGTTGACTGTATGTCATCTGAACAGATAGGGTATGCGTCACACCCTTTTCAGTCACATGCTGAATTATTGCCACAGAAATTGTCGAGCACGCTCTGTTTAACCTCTCTAACCATCTTGTGCGGGACATTTCACTAAATCGTCCCCTTATAGAGTTTCGGGACAAACAGCACGCTCGGCAGCCAAATTCACCCTTCTCAGCATTCAAGGGGGCGGTCAGCCGCATGTCGTCACACGCACGCGAGCGTCACCGCAGGCATCGCCACGCCGCCGCCATTGTAAATCCTTCCTCCTTGTTCTCCCCATCGCATTCGCCCTATAATCCCGATGGGGGGAGGAAGCGTTTTCGGCCAGTAGGGTTCCGGAATCCCTCACGTATAGTGTAGGCTGTTCATTTCACGGGGATCGACCGTTTAAGATTAAAAGGCGCCCATTATTTGCATGCCAACTCGAGAGCCGCCGGGTCGGGCTTCCAGCAGAGCTATCCTGGCTGACACGCACCCCTCACATCCCTAAAGCGTCCCCTAGCACGCACCTCTAGTAGGCACGCACACACGCAGAACCACGCATGCACGTTTGATTTCGAGGAACACACACATGCACGCACCGCGCCCGCGACCTCCGCCATTTCTCTCACTGCCATTTCTTTCCTTTAATCCCAAATCCCGCGGCGGGAGCGGGATATCCCGGGAGCCGTCCGTCCTTGCTTCCCTTAATCCCCACGGTGCGTAACCCCCCTCCCCCCCTCAGTCCCGCGTGACACCCGTGGCGTTCGCTGTGGGGTTTTTGGTGGGGATGAGGGTGCACGGCTGATCCCTGGTTTGGCCGAGTTTTCCCGACCGAGTCCAGTCATCGCTACGTTATTGCCCGCGACGCATCCGGCCGGACCATGCTCTCGCTCGAACTTTCCTTTTGTTTATATTTTGCTTTTAGTTCCCTCCCTCTTCATTGTTTTGCTCCCTCTCTTCCCTTAATCCATTGTTCGTGTGGGTCCCGACAGGGCGCGTTTTTGGCACCCTCGGTGAGCCAGCGGGCTTACTTCATTGAACCGCCAGCCACGCGGCGGCTGCAGTGTGCGAGTCCTACAGTACGCGTATGCGTGATTGTATGTGCCTTTGCGTGAGTGTGCATGTCGCGGGACGGACTGCCGGCGCGTGAATCATGCGACCGCTGTGCGTGTGTATATATACAGACGTATACACACGGAGCAGCAAGCAGAACGCGCGTATACTTCTGTATTGCCTCGGCTTTTTTTTTCCCCCGTTCGACGTAACCGAGCCGTTAGTGGTGGCGACCGCTTTTTTGAGAACAATGGAGAGCGCTCGAAAAGTCACGTCACCTTCAGCGCGAGCCACCGCTGGTTGGGAGGGAGTAAAACCCTAGCTCGACGGGCGGCAGCGCCGTGTCTGACACGCGGGACATGCTCGAATGTAAGGATCGCGAGCTAAAGAAGAGAGAGAGAGAGAGAAGGAACGACTTTAAGCGAGAAAAAAGCTTAGGGGAGCAGAGGCAGCGTTATCCAACCGCGCAAGCTGTCGCCCGAGTTCAGAGAAATGGAGCAGTTTTTGACACCGGACGTCGAACTGCGACTTCTTTACGATTATGAAGTTTTGAGTTATCGCGCCAATGTCGTATCGTTTTTCAGCTTGAAGCCAATCTCCCTTTCGAGATTTCGCTCTCCCTCTCTCTTGCTTTATTAGATGTGTTTAAGGAGAGGTTGGTGCCATTAGGTGTGGCTCCGCCTACGCTTGTTCTCTTACGTAATAGTATGCATCGTCAAAGTCAATAACCATAATAGTGTACAAAATTACTTTTACGTGGACGTTCGTCTGAGCGTGTAAACTGGACCTGATTCAAGGTATGGTGTAATTGAATGTAGTGACTTGGTGAACGATCATGGCACAGAGAGAAACACATGAGAAGTGAAAGGCAGGGTAGTTAACCAGAAGGAAGAAAGGTGCTACGCTTTGTCCTACGCCGATCACGAAATCCGTGTGCCTGCGCAAAATTTTGTAAGGTGTGCCAATACCTGGGTACTGTGCAACGTCCCAAACAGCAAGTCGCGCCAGTGACATATATCAGTTTGCTAGGGTTGAAGGCTTGGGCTAGTTGGTTCAGGCTTATAACAGGAAAAAAAAATAGCGCAAAATTCTGACAGGACACAAAACGAAGGCACGACAACAGCGCTGCGCTGTTGTAGTGCTGTTGTCGTGCTTAGTCCAGTCAGAATTTTGCGCTGTTCTTTTTTTCCCTGTTATATAAAACATATATCCGCAGATCTACCAAAAGTTCATCGTTGCTGGGCTTTTAATATCATCTTCCGATGGTTCCCGTCCTTTCGTGTATTTTTTAACTTTCTTTATAAATTCCTGTGATATGTTGGTGATGACATTTTTGTATAGCTCTTACTGTACTGACTGTCGTATATTCTTCCGACGTTGCCTGTGAGTCATTATTCTGAATATAGTATGTGGGAATGATAGAAGAAGGGACGCAATGCCTCATCTCATAAACAGTGGCATCATATACTTATGACTAACAATAACACGGTATCGTTATTTGATACACAAAACGCATACAAATGATAGTGAGGGAAAGGAGGGGGAGCATACTGACAACTTCCGCCGACAGGGGGGCGAATAGACCGAAGGAATGGAAACGATAATATATAGCTTATACATACCTACCTTACTAATAATCTTGCGTCGAATTCTTGACTGTCCGCCATAGGAGGAACGTATAGTACGCATACTTCAGACCTCTGCAGGTTCGTCGGTTGATTGATCGAATGAATGACTGATGTGTCTTTTGATTGATTGATTGATTGATTGATTGATTGATTGATTGATTGATTGATTGATTGATTGATTGATTGATTGATTGATTGATTGATTGATTGATTGATTGATTGATTGATTGATTGATTGATTGATTGATTGATTGATCCATTCATTTGGAAATCTTATTGATGCATACCAAACCGCATCAAGAATGCCCCACGTAAGATCGACAGGGCAGTTTCAGACATCCTTCATCGTCTTTCATTCTTTTGTAGCCTTCTTAAGTGACTTCGCCATTTGTTTACATTGATTCCGCTAATATATGACGTTTAGAATATGTTGACGTCTATCATGGATCGTTATTGAAAAATAAAAAAATAAAAGCAAGAGCTCGTTAGTTTCGCTCATTCATTTCGATCACCCTCATGCGTGTATATTTGCATGTATACCGTACCCATTATTTGTACTGTGCGTACAGTCTGCTGTTGGCACCTAGCGAAGATTAATATTGCAGTCTAGAAGACTCTTGCTTCACGTCCGCTAGCGTGTTGTGGAACTATCCTTACAGAGGAAGAAGCAGGCAATATCACATCAACGGTGGCGACATTCATTGTGTGTTTGATACTTTGTTTTTATTTTAGTTAATGTATTGTGGGTCGACGTGCAGCAGCATATCGAGCGGTTACAATCGTACTGTTTTGGTTGCTGTGTATACGCACGTCGGCTATACCCTTCTCACACGTTGGTACATAACAAAATCTGAGATGGCGAGACGCGCCTTCAACATCCCCTCCCCTTTCACCTTCATCCGGGCACGCACTGCTACTACGGATGTAATGGAAAGCTCGCACGTGAAATAACGATCGCTCAGCACTTCCAGCTGTTACCTCGACAATCCTTTCATTACTCCGACGCCTTTTTGCTTCTTTGCTTGGATCATTACGCGGTGCCTTCCTGTCTACGGCGGCCTGATCCCCTTCTGATTCATCTATAGCCCCGACTTTTATCGGCGGGCTTGCCTCCTACACCGCTGTTTGCTTTCGCAACAGCTGCGTCCACTTTCTGTCCGGACGAAACAGGAACCGGGCGCGGCGCCGCCCATCAAAAGGACATTTCCAACACTTGCGCGAAGGTCGCTAGGCCGCATTTGCAAGCGCGCCATCTTGACAGGACCCGAAAGCAAAGCAGTGTAAACGCACAACTCGTCTTCTAGTGTATGTATATATAGGCGACGCCCGCGCATGAGCATGAATCATGCGCGACAATCTGAGCTCGCACGCGCTATTGAGTTTCGGATGGAGGCGACAGCTTGGCCAAAGGCATAAATTAGCAACTGCCCCCTTCACTCTGTCGCAGGAGCTGGAGCCTCGTTCATTTATTTCCGACTTTCTCTGTTCTATGTGCTCTCTGTCTACTGGGATCGAGGATAATGTATAGTATCTAATGCGTGCGCTTTAATTTGTCTTTACTTCAGTTCTTCCTCTTTTTTTCACGATTAATGCGTTTGTTATTCCAACATTTCTTGTGATGCGTTGAACTGGGATGTATTGATTACATCAATACATCACAGTTCAACACACGGCTGCGACGCATGACTGCGATGTCTTTATATCAAAACATCGCACACTTCGCGGCGAACTCGGACGGTATATACGATGCTGTCCATAGAGAAACAAATTGCTATGTATTAGCGACCATTGTTAGATAACTTAGGTCAACAAAGGTTTGCCTAACAATTCTTTACGAATTTCTTACCTCGCAATTACTATCTATAGTAATTGTAAGGTAATAAATGTGGAAAGAAAACGATGATTTTGTATAATCACACAGCGTTCATGCACGGCCGCTGCGCGTACGTATTAAGAATTAATGATAATATTTACTAGGTTTTATAAGTTCCAAAACCATGATATGTTTATGAAGCATGCCTTGGGGGGAGAGGGAGGGGTTACATGGAATAATTTCGAACATGTGAGTTTTTTTAACGCGCACCCAAATCTAACCATGCAGGCGTTCTTTGCATTTCACCCCCCATCGGAATTCGGCCGCCGTGGTCGGTAATCGAACCCACGCCTTCGAGCAATAGCAGTACGACAACAACAGGAGACCGCCAATTTAGGAAAGTCGGGCAAGTTCTTCAATGACTTCAGTATATATTCCATCCTGAATATAAAGATCGAAAGTGAGTTGTCCAGCTGAAACACAACGTATAGAAGTAGAAGAAGACGGTGCGCGAAGCTGGTCAGTATAGCTCAGCTTTCGACATTGCGGATTAAGATCAATTAGAGTGAATTATTCAGGAACACAACACTTATACTGACTGACACTCGAGTATTAATGGACGTTTTCACAGCGAATTGGACGTCGAATATATCGAACCCGGTGGTCTGCTGTCGATACCGTGATGTCGCCGGCATGTTCAGTTGCTCGGCGTTTTTTTTTTTTTTTTTTTTTTGTGAAATAATCTGAACAGTGCTCAGATGATTTAGGTCATATGATTAACCCTTTCAGCCCTGGATTTTTTATTTTGATCGGAGACTTTATTTGTGCGTCTTTTCATAATAATTAGAAGCTCAGACGACCACAACCGAAAAATTGAGGCAGTGGTAAGTATTTATGGATTAATTAACATGCCATCAAATTAGGTCATCAGGGCTCAGTGCTTGTGAAATGAGAAAAATAGCTTCTTTATTCGTGCTACCGACTAGAGTAGACAAAATGTGAACTAATGTCATATTTTTCAGTGTGATACTCATTGAAACAGCTTCGCTACGTCGTCCCGAAAATGGCGCTTACCCGCCGCAGCTTACGCGCCTCGGCTTCACCCAAGACTTCGGTCAAGCTTCTTCTTCTCTGTGACCCCCCAGCTTCGCAAATATGCCACAATATTGATGTCAATCGCCGTGGGGATGATTGCAGTACTATTCCCCCAAGAATGAGCCGTTTTGGTTTCATTTCCGAAGTGCTAGGGGAAATCTGGTGTGGTGGTGTCAATTGACACCGCCAGGGCCGAAAGGGTTAAGGAGATTTATCGCCTCTTTCCTTTTTTTTTTTTGTTATACGCGATAGAATTATATAGAAAGCGTATCAAAGCGCGACCTTTTAAAGTAGACATTTCCTGTACAGTGACACTGGGAAAACAGAGAATCTGTACATACCGAACTGCCTGGTATATTAAACTACATCAGTACGTAGCCTGTTCTGCAACCATAGGTAGGCAATCAAGGGTGGAGCTCACTCAGACTCACTCAAGGAAATATATTTTGCGCTTAGGGCTCACTCGGACTCAGACTCGCCAATATTTGCCTCAGCAGGACTCACTCGGACACTCACTAAAATTTTCCTCAACCGGACTCCCTCGGGCTCAAACTCACCAAAATGTTACTCACCCGGACTCACTCAGACTCACGGGTCGATCTGAGTCTGAGTGAGTCTGATGAGTCGATTCATGAGTGAGTTTGCCGACCTATGTCTTCAATATTACTTCGTGGGTAATATATTCATTCATTCATTCATTCATTCATTAGTAACCTCAGAACTGGTGATCGCAGTGATGGAGGTGGGAAGGCAATTCCATTTAATACTAGTGCCCAGGATGTAAGAATTAAAGGGGTACTGACACAAAAACTTTGGCCTCGCGTTTTTTTGCTGCAATGTGTTGCTGGGGTCCTGTTAGTCATAACACGGCACCTCGTTTGCTGCAGCGCGCGACAGATATTTAATTACAGGCTCCTCATTACCGACCAGTTTCAGTTTCGGTTTGAGAGAGCTCGAAAAACGACAAGCCGCCGGGTGCAACTATCACCACCTAGCGTGCGCAGCTCTCGATCACGTCAGCACACAGAACTGTGACGCACTTCCGCATGGTCTGCATCAAGAAGTCCTTTCGAATAGGAAACGGGACAGCAGTGTCGCCAAACACAAAACTTTCAACGAGTGCGCCGCGGCCACGGACTCGCGACCAGCCGCCAAGAAGTATAGACCGCTGGAACAAACGCGGCAAAAGAAATGGCCGCTATGACGTCATCACAACTTGTTGCAGCGTGGTCACGTGAGGGAAGTAGGGGGGGTCGCCGAGGGTCACCTCTGATGGTGTCAGGAGCGCGAGGGAGTCGATCGCTCACGCAAACTTCAAAATTTATTTAAAATACCCTCCAAGCTATATTCGGTGTTGATATTTTGCAGATGATGTACACATGTTCACGGGAATCGAACCCGCAGGCTGTCTCGACCGCGAAAGTTTGTGTCAGTACCCCTTTAAGGTTGGCAGTCGAGTGGGAGATGTACACTTCAATCTTAAACTGACGGTCAATATGCGTGACAAAACGCATGCAAGATGGACGAACTACGGATTGTGCCTCGCGTTCCAAGTTAGCGGGATAAATTCAGATAAAGACACGTAGACAGACACATTTGCGTGGACAGCAATCTCTGTTTAATCAAAGGTTAATTTAGTGGCTAAGACACAATGGAGGCGAGGTGAATTAGAATTAACGTAACATATCACTTGCCCTTGTGCAAATTCATATCGTAAGCAAATCATAGTGTCGTTATACAGACAAGAAACGTTTAAGTCTAAAGCGGTATCCGCTCGACTTTTTTACCCTTGGGCGTGTAACACAGTTTCGTGCACAAAGTGCAGTAGGTGTGCGTGTAACACAATCTCTTGCACACAGTGCAGTAGGTACGAGTAAGTACCTACTGCATTGTGTGAATGCTACCGCGTGCCTATAGGTGAGGTGATTAGATTGTAAGTGTGATGGCCCGCGGCATGCTGATCATGAATGCTTCCCTCCTTTTTTTCCTGTTTTGCACGCAAAGAAGAGACCAAGACAGCAAGCACTGAACGGTGCTATAATGGACGATCTGACCAACCATAAAGGGATATACTCGGGAGGATCAGCTCTTGGGTGAGTGCACAGGGTGCTCGTCATCACACCAGGTCCCCAAGCGCGTCCCTCCTTTCGGTGTAGGTCGAAAGACGCGTGAGACAATGAGAATTCGAGCGGGCGAGAAAATTCGAGCGTGAGGGTAAGGAGGTGGCAGCAGCATTCCGGTGAGGGGGTTGAAAGACCCAGCAGAGGAGAGAGAGAGAGAGAACGCGATAGGGGGGACGACTTTGAGGCGTGAATCACGTGATGGATCGTGTTTGTCTTTAATGTAATGAAACGTGACACTGGATTAAACGTCCGGCCGAGCGCGGCTGATGCAGGCGACGTCTGGGCTTTCGTGTGAGGGAGACGCGCGGTCCCCCTCCACGACCGAGGCGCCGTCTAGCTGTCCTGCAGTGAACAAAGGCGGGGGCGTTTTTATCCCGATGCGCAGCACCTCGCGGTGATCCGCCCGCGCTCGCCCGCGGTGAATTTCCTCGATTAGCCACCGCGGCGAAGCCGGATTAGAGGCCGATCATGACCTCAGTCTGCAGGATCGGCATGAGCAGCAGCAGGCACGCAGACCTGTATATCTATCTAAGCGTGCATCCGCGATTTCTGTGCAGTGGAAAGAAAGCCGAGTTTGTCGGTTTAATTATGACTCCTCAGAGAGCAGTCTTCTGTGGCCAGCTTAGAAAACATGAAATGTCCATGTCATGAGTGCGATATTATTTCTCTACTGCGCGCGATAAGTGTTACGCATGTTACAATGCTTCCTTGACTTCGTTGGTTCTTGTAACTCTCGCACTTACCTGGATTATGCTTAGCGTTGCTTCTTTAATTTGAATTTCGTCCGGTTACACTTCTAGGGGCTGTGAATTCGAACGGTTGAACTTCGTTTCCTGCTAGTATGTTAAGCGCTCTTGAATTCACTGTGTGGATCCAAAGTCATGTTCGTCTTCACATCTATCTATCTATCTATCTATCTATCTATCTATCTATCTATCTATCTATCTATCTATCTATCTATCTATCTATCTATCTATCTATCTATCTATCTATCTATCTATCTGTCTGTCTGTCTGTCTGTCTGTCTGTCTGTCTGTCTGTCTGTCTCTCTCTCTCTCTCTCCCTCTTTTTCTATCTATCTATCTATCTATCTATCTATCTATCTATCTATCTATCTATCTATCTATCTATCTATCTATCTATCTATCTATCTATCTATCTATCTATCTATCCTGCAAGTATCGCCAAGCCTTGTGCACGCTGCGCAAAACAATACGAAATATTTTCCGAGCTGTTTCGCCTTCGCTGATGGTTTCTGGTTTTGCTCATACACCAAGTGGGAGTGGACGGATCGGGAGTTAGGCTTTCTCGCGCGCCTGGCGTATATAGGCATGACGCAGCGCGCTCGCGCCTATAGTATGTATGGAGGACAGCTCACAGGCGTTTGCCACGCTGCTCGCACTGTGCAGCTGTATAGGCGTGCGCGCGGTTGATTGAGTTACCGTTTGCGGGGCAAAAACCACCGCGCCGCCGCCGCAGCTCGGATTATGCTAATGGCGACTCGCGCTCGCGCGCGCCACGCCACTCTCGCCGCTCGTCGGTATTCCGATAGGCTTTGTCTCCTGCGTGGATTTGCGGCGGCTGCTGTGACGAGACCCACGCGAGCGGATGCCACTGCTGAGCTGCTTCGATCGCACGCGGTGCACGCTGGATAGTATACGTGTGCGTCGTGCACGTGCAGAACCACGGGACAGTTTCATAACGAAACGCAATAACAGATGAACTGCTGAAAGCCGAAATGAGCGAGCTTGCCAATAATTGTAATGCCGAAGTTACGACGCGTCGCTTTATTATTATTATTATTAAACTTTTCGTAAGGGTGATCGCGATTTGGCAGAATGGTCACGTCGTTGATGCTGTCACCAATCCGGTACAGCAAAATGTGTGTATATTCGTTATGCGCGTACCATCTGAGCCGGGGGGCGTAGCCCGAAATTTTTTCGGGATGTGTGTGTGTGGGGGGTAGGGGGGGGGGGACGAGGAAGGGTTTAACCGTACTCTATGTACGTTCGTGCGTGCATTTGTATGTGTGCGTATATATACACATGCAAAATTGTAAAATTTTGGTTGGTTTGAATCCCCACTCTCCCCTGTCCACGCCAGTGATCTGAGTGGTCTCTTAGAACCTCAAATGGACACGCAAGAACTGCCGAATATCTTGAGACTTTAGGACATAGCATGCTTGAACAGGCGCACATGAACTCCAGATGTTAGTACCTTCTTCCATCTTCTTTCTTTGTTTTAATTCATTTCCCCGAGTGTAGGGTAGCAAACCGCATGAACGTATGGTTGACCTCTCTGCCTTTCCTTCCTTCCTCCTCGTCGCCCTGCATCTAAAGCTGGGCGATTTTGCATTTAGCCCCTATTGAAATCCGGCAGTCGCGGCTGGAATCGAACCCGCGCGGGCGTGACTACAAGCTTCGAAACGCAACAGTTTAATCGCTGAGCCACCCCTGCAGGTAAATAGTATGACTGATAATACCTTTGCCTGCTCCCAACTGATACTATATAATATCGTAACGACGCGGGATCGACGATCCCACAGAGAACCACGAACAAATACGCTTTATCCTGCAATGACAGCAACGTCTTCTTCGTCCCTGCGCCGGGCCAAGAGCACTCGTGCAGCTTCGTTGTCGTCGCCACCTGCACGGCATTATTCCCCCCTAAAAAAAAAAAGGAAAAAAAAACACCATTGTCCCGATGATAAACGTTCAGAAAACAAGATTTAGACAAAAAACTGCGCAGTTAGTCAGTGAAAGTATGGCTTCATCCTGAAGCAGTGGAACAATTTCTGGCGAATGTCTTTGGCGCTTTGAACCGTCCGGAACCGCCTCGTAATTGACGTCACTGATGCGTCGGAGAACTTGTAAGGCCCGAAGTATCTTCGCAACAGCTTTTCAGAGAGCCCACGCAAACGAATCGGTGTCCAGACCCACACTTTGTTGCCCACGTTGTACGTGACGGGTCTGTGCCGGAGATTGTATTGTCTGGCGTCACAGCCTTGTTGTTCGACGATTCGCAACCGGGCAAGTTGCCTAGCGTCTGCTCGCCGCGTAAACTCTTCAGCATCCGTCTCATTGTCATCATTTTCGTGAGGAAGCGTTGCGTCTAACGTTGTCGTAACTACGCAGCCTTAAACGAGACTGGAGGGTTTCTCCTGAGTGGTCTGCTGACGAGCCGTTTTGTAAGCGAAAGTGACGTAGCGTAGGATGTCGTCCCAATTCTCGGGCTGTACGTCTACGTGCATGCTTGTCATATGTCTGCCAGGGTCCTGTTGACACGTTCACTCAGCCCGTTGGCCTGGGGATGATACGCCGTTGTCTTCCTGAGAGCGGTACCACTTAGTCGAAAAACGGTGTCCAAAAGCTCGGCCATGAACGCAGTACGTCTGTCGGTGATAACATACTGCGGGAGGACAATATGCTTATTGGCCGATAGCATTCTTTAACAATAGTCTTGCTGCCGTATTTATCTGGTGCTTCGTAATTGACCCCGCGGTAACTATACACATACAAACTGTTTCGTAAGTATAAGGTATGCAACTGGAATAATACAACGATACTGTTCATATTGTTTTTATTATTCTCTCTCCGGTAGTGATGCGGCATCGACTCAACCTTAGTTATCGCCGCTATCTACTGGCCATGAACTTCTAGTGATAAAGAGAGGGACAGTATCGAGCTAGAAAGGTAACATAAAAGGAAGAGGCAGTGACGTTAGCCATTACCGGTTGGAAACCCTACGCTATAAGATTCGACAAAGGTAATATAATAATGAATGGATGAGAGAGGGGGAGAAAATATGCGATGAACTTGCGCATGCATGCGGGACTGCACCACATCAAAGGCATTGCCACAGGTCAGTCGTCCTCAAAGAGCAGGCAAAGTACATTCGCTATATTTATATAGGAATCGTTGAGTTACACTGGTCCAAGCTTCCCAGCCCTTGCTACTTCCTGTGGCTATCTGAGATTTAATATACGAGACGCCGACTACATAGAACATGTCCGCCGTGGTGGAGCCGTGGTTATGGTGCACGGCTGCTGACCCGAAGGTCGCGGGTTCGATCCCGGCAGTGGCGGTCGCATTTCGATGGAAGCGAAATGGTAGAGGCCCGTGTACTGTGCGATGTCAGGGCACGCTAAAGAACACCATATGGTCGAAATTTCCGGAGTCCTCTACTACGGCGTCTCTCATAACCAGGTCTTGATTTTGGGACGTAAAACCCCAGATATTGTTGTTATTACTACTATAGAATATTCATCTCGAACTGTATACACGTATAATCTAACCCTCCTCGCCCCTTTCTTGTTGCGTCACCAGTGACTCGTTTAGAGGAAGACGTGCTTTCTTAGATTTTTACCGCTTTTCCTATCGTTATTTTCGTCACGTTTAGAAAAACAAAAGCATCAATCTATTCTTGGTTCTGCACTCGAACCTATAGCATATTTGTTTAACATTCGCATCAGATTACATTCCGCAATTTGACAATTCGAGGACTCCTACACACACTAACGAACAGTCAACGAAATTTGTCTTTCTATCTCTCCGTCGAACAAAATAAGGCAGGAACCATGTATATACACACATACCATCGCAGAGTAAGCGGCAGGCATTACGGGGTCTCGCATAAAACAGGGAAAAGCGCATCGCGCCTCACGCTGCCATCTCGCGTACACATACACCCGCATGCACGCAACGAAGGCGTGCGTGCCAAGAAAAATAGGGAGGTTAGCGCGGGGCGGGCAACGCGCGAGAGCGAAAAATGGGTTTTCGCGCGGATGGGACGAGGTATGGAACGAAAGGGAATAAAAAGGGAGCAAAAGGAGAAAAAAAGACAGGGCGGCGGGGGGTTTAGAGGGTTGAGGCGACAGAAAAGGGACGAACGGGGGATGAGGCGTAGGCGTATAGGACATTTTCTAAATGGCTTTGCATCGCATTTGGCCGAGTTTATGCGTTTTTATTAGCTCCGATGTTCCCGAACGCCGCCGAGCGCTTCCCCACTCACCCCTCCTCCTTTTCCCACTCTCCCCAAAGCGACGCTCCCTCTTTTTCGCGGCGCGGCGAGATGTGGATTCTTTTTCCCGCGCTCTTGCCTTTTTATATTGCGGCGCGAATTTGGGGAAGTCTGTTCTTTATCATTCTTTCTGTAGCCGTTTGTCGTTAGGAGTTGGCTTTTTCAGGTAGTCTTACGAACGTTATACTTTGTGCTTCGCTTAAGTTTTGCTTATGCTTTCTTTTTCGTTCGACCGTTAGCCCCGCAAGCTTTTGTCTTTACTTGAAAGTATTTCTGTTCGCGTCGTCGTAAATGTACACGCGCTTGCGCGTGCGTGGCGTTTTTGGCTTTGTCAAACGCATGCCTGGGATCCATCAGGGCTTCGTTCGATATTTCTCCGGGAAACTTCTTAGCGTTGGCACCTGCCGCTTCGCGACGCCGTGCAATGGTCCTGAAGAGAAAATAAAAAAGAAGTAAAAGACTAAAGACAAAAATACATTGTCAGAACAAAAGGGAAGCGAAGGAGCAAAAAAACGACAAGCCCTTTCGAGTCGGATCAAATAGGCCTGCGAGTACTAAAGTATCCGACGAAAATTTCCTATTCGGGCTGGCGTAACGCAAATGCACGCGTATAGCGGTTTCTGTTTCGTTTGTGCGTTTGGTTTTCTTAACTTTTTTTTTTATTTTTGGGAGGCGTCTCTTTGCGAGGTGGGAATATGTGGCGTTGCCTCAACTCGGAGGAAATACGGTGGAAGCGGCACGCACGATTAGCTAACGTCGCACGCTTGTCAAAATGCCGTCCCTCATATGCGTCGTCATCGAAGTCCATATAGTGAATTTGCCTCGAAAGAGTTGATGGAGCGAGCGGATGAAGTTTTGATGGAAGCCTTCACCCGCACGAGAAAATTGGGATTTGCCTCGTGTGTCTGTTACGAATAAATAATGATAAGAAGAGAAGAAGGCGTAAGGAGAAAGGCACGGCGAGCTGTTGCGCCGTGCATTCTGGGTCAAGGACGGAAGCCCCGAAATTGTGCAGCCGAGCCACATATGCATTGGCGAAACGAACGCTCGCGTTGTAGTCCATTGCGCGTGCTTTGTCTGTTACGGCAGAAGAAGACAGGCAGATTGGGCGAGCTGGTACGTTTGCATGATAAAAATATAAATTTTCATCACTTTTTCTGCGCCTTCTCTGTCACTTCTTTCTTTCTTTCGTCCTGTGTGTTGAGCGCTGTTTTTTTTATATTTTGATCATGTTACGGCAGATCAACTCTACTCTGCGCATAGTCAAGATAGGGACAAAATTTTTGTATTTGTCTCTCGCATTTTAGGTAGGGGGTAGGGGGGGGGGGGGGGATTATTTGCTTTGCTGCTAGCAACAGGCCGCATTGAATTAAACGACGTTTCTCGGCAATGTGATTGATTCTCGGGACCTGTCACATCTGCGATGAATGTTTGCAATTGGCTTCTTGATGCAACGTGCTGGTGAGGCATATGATATGACATCACATTCCTGTCATTTTTTTTTTTTTGCACCACACTGATATTACTTTGTAGGCAATGCCACCTTAAACTCCACGGAAAGGTACAGCAAAAATAGTGTGTTAGGCAACACGAATTTCTAGACAGTAGACACATACAAATTATCCAGCCTGTGCGCAGGCCAGATTATGGGCAGGCCAGACCATATTATCCAGCCTGTGCGCAGGCTTTCCATTCGGCCCTCCATGCACAGAGTCCCAGAACTCACAGAACACTTGATTGAACTATAGTAAACCTTCACTCGAGCTGGTGATCACTTAAGTGCGCTCCGAGTTTTTCCTTTTGAAATCGAATTTGAACTGTGCAAGACTTACACTAAAATCAATGTGCGCCAAGCGCACATTAAAGACTTGCAACGTTTGCGTTTGAAGTATACTTCGCAAGGAAGCTATATTCTCGCATCTGTCAGTCTCTATGGTCACGACTATACGATTATCTAAACTACTTACCTGATTTCTTATTAGCACAGCTCGGAACAAGTAAAACAACAAAACACACACACACACACACACACACACACACACACACACACACACACACGCGCGCGCGCGCGCGCACGCGCACACACACACACACACACGCACGCGCACGCACACACGCACACGCACACACACACACACGGATAGACCAAAAGGCTGGCATTGTCAAGGCAAATATGCACATTTTTTCTTTAAAAATGGGACGTTCGAACATCTACTCTGCCAGTTCTATGAGACACTATGTACCCAAAGCTCCATATGCAACTCATGAACGGCCAGCCAATGGCATTGGACTGTGGGGACGCTTGTCAACACCCAACCCCTCGTTTAGAAATTAATTTTATACATTGTTGATTGTATGCGTACCTACAGTTCATACCACATATGCCCACATGCATACACGCGCGTATGGTTGTGTCCCAATAAAGGGATGTTTCCGTGTATACAACCGAAACGATGTCCCTTTGTGACCTTGTCGAAACGTTGGCTCCAGAGACATCTCTTGTTCGAGCGTGGCACATCATTACAACTCCCCACTCGGCCTTCCTGTAAATCTCTGCCTTCTTGAGACTGTACAAATACAGCATATACCGGGGTGTTTCGCTAATTCAGTGAGTAAGCAGCCTGCGTAGGCACTACAGGTCAGCCGCAGCCGACGCTGGTGCTTCACACTTCAAACGGGACGCGTAGTGAAGAGAGCACGAAGTTCAGGTCCCCGAACTTGGATCACACAGTGAGTCATCGGCGGGTCCCATCGGCTCGCGGGAGCGATTGGCAGCCCGTATCGACAGCACATCACCTCTCGGCACGTGCGACGCATGCGTTCAACGCGTGAAGGAGAGACAAGAGCTGGCGAGAACAGAATGGAAAAGGCGCCTACGAGGGCAGAAAATGAACAAGGCTCGGCGTTTTGGGGCAATGCTCACAGTTCCCGAGGGTGTTGGTGGGTATAGGAGGGGGGAGGGGGTTTCTTTTTTGATCGCGACCCCGCCACAGGGGGCAGCACAAAACGGCGGAAGCATTAGAAAAAAGCGTCACGCAATCTACGAGAGGGCGTCGTTGTCGCCTCTTCTATAAAAAGCCCACCTCAAGCTATACGTATGCGGGCATCGAATTCGAGTCACAACACTCGACACCCTATTGTCGATTCGGTTGCCACGCTGCAGTTGTACGTTTATCTGGCGCATCATTTTTTACCCTCGGCGCGCTTGTTTCGTCACCTAGACCCGTCCATTTTTCACCGAAAGCACGTTTCCCCCCTGCTGTCGTCTATTGCGCAATTTCCGGCATATTCGGCCATCCTCGCCCTCGTTTGTTTATCTCGCCGCTTTTCTGTTTCCATTATGCTGCTGTTCTCAGTGCCGAGTACGAGGAAGCGCCTTTGTTGTCCCTCCTTATTTAATCTGAGAGCTGGCATACGTGGCAGGACTGTGGAAGCTGTAATGGCAGGCTTTGTTTACTTTTGATACTCGTGAGAATGGAACGTTTGGTGAACAACTTAACGCCTGAAACTCAGAGGAGGTGGCGAGCTTTGATACCGGAAGTGCCTCCGGCATGAACATCAAATACGAGGACGAAGCTTACAGCGCCCTTTTTGACAGACGTCTATAGCTTTCAAGGTCAAAAATAGCCCTGTCGTGCCATTACTTTCTTGATGATTGTTGGCATGTAAACAACAATAACCGCTACTACTACTACTACTACTACTACTACTACTACTACTACTACTACTACTACTACTACTACTACTACTACTACGACTACTTCTACTACTACTACGAAATGATATACACGGCAACATATCAATAGGCGCACCACTTTCTATGTTTCGTCCCCTTGCAAGAGACGCAAACTGTAACACACGGCGCACGAGCACAACCTATAATTCTGCAACGAAAACAGTGAAATCATCCTCCAGCGCTTACGCAGTGACAAAGGGCCTTCGCGAGTAAAAAAAAAACAAAAACAAAAAAAAACATAAATAATAATTTACCGCTACCCAAACAAACAACAAATAATTCCCGTTCTTTTTTTTTTTTCTTTTTTCTTTTTTTCGAGTAGATTGTATACAAGGCATCCAGCATGCGACCCTTCCTTCTTTGCCTTTATTGTGTCACCCCTCGACACCACCCCAGATCTCAGAACCTCGCCTCTCAACGTCGAAGGCAGCATCGCGAACACCGGCCCATGTCGGGGATTGTTTGTATGCGCGGCCTCGAGCGTGACTTTTCCTTGCCGACTTCACAGCCTCCCACAATGCTTTCCTGCATTCTCCATCCCATTCACACGTCAGCTCCACGTGGGCCTGCGACCGTTCCCGTCCCGAAACTATAGAGCGTATACGCACGTCATGCATGCAGCAACGCAAGCGGTGTATACCCGATGTTGGTGAACGCGCGCAGGCTGTGAATGTCTACGAGAGCTTTCCGTGTGACCCGTGCACGTGACTTTCCACGCGCACACGTGACGAGGGCAACAAATGGCGCGAAAAAAAAAAAGGCGGGCTGCAAAACGACGCTGCCGTGCAGTCGCATACACGGCGGTTTATTGAGCAACGAGTACGCTCTACGGTTGACGGCGAACTTACGCAAGATCTGTATCTGTCTCGCACATGTGTATGTGTCACTTCATTCTTCATCGTTTGGAGCAGTACTCTGTGCGTGCCGCGAAAGCGAGACCTCTCTAGTTCTCGTTAAATAATTTATCTGGCTCAATTGATCCAGTGTATCGCCTAAGAAGGTAACTACCCTCTTAACTAATTGCTGCTTAAAGTAGCAGCCATATTCATGAAACCAGACAGAGTAAATAGCCCTTTACGCAGGATCTGATCAAGAGTTATATCAGTGATTTTAAGAGTTATATAGGTGGAATTTGCATTGCGACAGAGAAGGGAGAGGTGCACAAAAATATGGGGGCTCGAAATGAACCGACAGTGGTCTAACAAGAAACTTTTGACAAGCCAACATGTTTGAATCCTCAGTGTCAGAACGTTGGCTATGTAGCAAGGTATTTGTTAATTTTAGAGTTATGTTAGCGGCTTTTCGGATACCCTGTCATAAGAAACTTACCCACCCGTTTACGTACACAATGATGAAATATAAGGTGAGGAGAAACATGGCAGCTTGCTTGGTGGACGGGCTCAAAAGCAACGTGCTTGCCTATTTTCTACAACCAAAAGCTGAATTTATGTGACCGAATTCTGTCTCCCCCTCCCCCTCCCTTTTTCTAAAGAAACGAGGAAAGTGTGTGCTGCTGGCTAACGGCTCGCTACATTTGCTGAAGTCGCCATCAGCACTTAAACTACGCTATTTTGCCGAACATTATGTGGCAATGTTTATAGACTGGCAGATTTATATTTCTCAACGTGGGCAAACACACACCACCGAGCAGCACCGCATGTATCTGCAGCCCTTGCTTTTGCGTGAACTGGCAGCAAACGCCGTCAATATATACCTTGTTTACAAAGAAAGTATATTCCACGACAAGAGTCCATGAGTATTTCTCTCTGCGTGCTTTGCTTACAACTCGAGTCATTTCCTGTCTCTAATATCATTCGCCGCCGTTCCCGCAATAAATACGGAAAGAAGAAGAAAAGAACTGCTTATAAAGCACAGGATTATGCGTACGCTGTACTAAATCTTACACGCCAGCTAAATCTATCCAGGGAGACACTTCGCGGCGGCAACCATCTTTCGTGATTGTTTTTTTTTTTCTATAGCACTCATTCCGTTTTTTCTTTGTGTTTGTTTTTGCAATTACGTTCGTCCCCGCTTCTCAAGAACAAAAGCGCGTCGTCGACCATTCCGTATTGCGTGAAGAAAGAGTGGTGGGCCTGGTGAAGCCTCCATGGGAGGCTGTACAGCCTTCTCCTCATCCTAGCGCGCACCACCCGATGGTGCGGTGCCCATCGAGAAGAAAACGACGACCGTTCAGTCGACGAAGGGCGTTTTGTCCCACGGGTTCGTGCGGCAAGGGGGGGGCCGCTCCGCATTTGGGAAAACGAAGACAAAGATGAAGACGAAGTCGAAGTCTGGATGGAGAGAGAGAGTGAAGTGGAGGGGGCAAATTTACGACTCGAATCCGGCCCATTAATTTCCTCTTCCGCAGGTGCATGGGAGGAACGGGGTCGCCTCGCCGCTGCAAGCAGCCACCGCCGCGCAGGGTTGTTGAATTCACTCGAGAATCGAGCCTGCCCGCCCGCACTCACAGCGAGTCTCCCCGCTCCTTGCGAGGCTGCTTCCAGTAAAAAAAAAAGAGAGAAAAGGTTGTCTGTGAGTGTGGTACGAGAGAGCCCTCCCTGTTCGATCCCAATCCCCTCAAACCCAATATACCCCTTCCAACACAACGGCGTTCTTCTTCCCTCCGCATTATTCTTATAAGCTTCTTCTTTATCTTCCTTTCTTGTGTTACCGCTGCCATTGTTCGTGTGCTTTCAGTAGTACCTACACTGACTGTTCTGGTGCGCAGCTTGTCGCGTGGGCTTTCTTTCTTGTTCTTGTCCATCTCGCTTATTTGAATTCATGAAATTTTCCGTTCCATGTGTGTATGTGAAGGGAGCGTATGTGCGGGCTGAATGTTCCACGTCCCCTCATTGCCAGATGAGAGTACCAAATATCATGTAACACCATCTTCCCGGTGTCTTAACTCAAGAATGTTCTTTGTCTCTTTCTTAATTTCTTGTGCTTATTCGGGCCTCTGGCATTTATCAGTTCTTGCTCTAAGTGTCTAATATACGCACCATACGTGAGGTTTTTCGCGCTGTCTCCATTACCTTTTCCGATAAGCTGTCAATGTTCTCCACTTTCTGGTAATTATTTTCTTCGGAGTATTTTTTTTTCTTCCAGGCGACTATCGAATGTCGAGAGTGAGTAAAGGTGTATTTCGTCCAAAGTCATTTGCCCTAAGCAAAGGATACACGTTCGTCCGTTATTTTGAAAGTTTGGAAAGCACCGGATCCACAGAAACATTTCCGGGATATATATATATATATATATATATATAAATGGCTTCCTTCTGTTGCCATTGCATGTCTTCCATGAAAACGAATGAAAATGAGTCCCCTCATATGGCATTCCTTTTCCGATACGTTGAGAGAAAGGACCTTCAACTCAATGTTTGTATATGGAAGAATGTCTAGTACTATCAGTAGTTAACAGAGCTCGCAGTCGTTAGCTTTCCTCCTGAGGAAGTGGTTAACGCAGTCACTGCATCTGGAAGTATGTATCTTCTGTGCAGTCGGTCACAGTCAGTCTCACTCTGCCACAGTCAAGTCAGTCAAATCAAATCAAGTAACCGCGTCAACTCAAATTAAGTTACTTAGTCAAGCCATGTGTACATAATACAGCCCGGTAGTCCCGCGTTCGATCCCGGCCGCGGCGGTCGCAGTCAGTGGAGGCGAAATGCATAGAGGCCCGCTTACTGTGATTTAGGCGCGCGTTAAACAACCCCAGGTGGTCGACATTTTCGGAGCCCTCAACTATGACGTGCCTCATAGTTATATCGTGTCATGGTTTTGGTGCGTAAAACACCAGATATTATTATCAGTCCAGTCCCGCTTGGTAGCTATAGCCTCATCTCGTATGACTAGAACCGGCGTAGGTACGACTCCCCTAAAAGTTTTTCGTTTTTGCATGTGTGTATATACACGCACACATACAAACCCATCCATGAACATATATGAAGTATGGTCGAACATCCTCTTACCCCTCCCCCTCACCCAGAAAAAATTCTGGCACCCCCCCTGATGACTATATGAATCATACATGGTCAAGTGCACGTGATCCGACTCTCAACATTTTCTATTGTGAACTTCTGCCCTCGCTTTTCCCCATGCATTGCGAAACAAATTAACTTCGATAACATCGTGGCAGTTTTTGTTTCTCTCTTTTGTACTTCTCTATTTAGCGATCCTGCCACGCTCTGAAGCTTTCGTAATAGACTCAGTCGCCATAGGAAACGGTGATCGTGCTATAGCGGAAAGAGCTTTATTACTGCGCGAAGAGAAAAAAAATTAATAAATGAAGTACGCGGCGGAATAAGCATCCGGAACGCAATTAACACTTCACCCTTCGCGCAGCGCGATGCGTCGGGGTCACGTCGTTCGTGGCGTGTCACCATTATATGACGCTGGCTGTCGATAGATGGCTTTGTGGCGCGCGCGCCACAAGCGACGCCTGGTGGGGGCCAAATGTCTTCATTACACGGTCCCGTACACATGTGCCTCCTCGCAACGGTGCTGTCGAAAAACGTGTCCAGCAGTGGAAGCACAATTAGACAAAGCTGAAAGTACTGTGGCAGTTAATTAATATTTCACTTCCTCCACGCGCGGAAGCGTGTACCCAGTGGTGGAGAGTGTGAGGGCGAAGGGATCAGAAAGCAAAAACTGAAATGTAGTAAGCCGCGATTAGACATATATGCTAGCGCCACTATAAGTGTTTTAACACAACCCTATTTTAATGTTTTTTTAGGTATATACGTACAACGAGGCGAGCGAAAATGGTGTGGAACAAACGACCGTTAGTTTGTCACGCTTCCGCATATACACGGGTGTTCGGCGCTCCTCTAAGTGACGTGACTTGGAAGCACGAAACACAGAATGTGCGAGCTAGTGACGCGGGCTAGTTGCGCTGGGAGGTAATCAAGTTAAGTTGTCGAGCATGCGCGGTTGAAAATGTACAAGCTCGCGTGTGCGACTGCACACGTTGAGTTTTTTGTTGTTAAGTGCGGGAGCCAGAGGAAAGGGGAAAGAAGTTAAATTTGGCAGCGAGGTTAACTAGGACAGAACATGGTATAGGCAACCCGAACATTGGCGAACTTAGGAAATATAAAAGAATAAAAGGTGTTCGGGTGTTTTTTACGAGTTAAGAGTTGCTGTGCCAAGTTCCTACATTTCGCCGAATGATCGTTCCGTAGCTATATATATGACTGCTGAGCATGTGATTGCGGCTTTTCATATGAAACTTTTGGTGTTAGGGAGGGGGAAGGTATGCACCCCTTTAAGCACTCCCTCTGTTTATGCCAATGTCATTTAACCTAGTGTCACGGGGGGCAAAATATATTTCGATCCGTCCACCACGAGGCTCCTACTTACTCACTGGGTGCTTTCGTACCTGAATACAGTACATGCATTTTCTTTATTCTGCTGTGTTTGCGTTTTAAACCAAACATAAACAGGGCATAGCCACGCTTTCAGCCAATTAGAGCGCACAATCTGGCGGGATTTGGTCGCGACCACAATAAACTCTCGCTCACAAGATGCGCAAGTCTTTTGCAGTGTACTACAGCAGTAGCAAACGTGTTTTTCGCCGAGCATCTTAGTTGTAGCACATGTGTATAACACAATAAAGTTTACGTCAACGCCGCATATCACCTAAAGCAACGGGCTCACAGAGAAATGTTCCGATGAGCGGCAGCCAGCACGTTGCTACAATGCTAGCTATAGGCCTCAATTAAGGAACATTATTCAGGTGGTCAGAAGTTGAAAAATTAATAAATTTGGTTTCACTGGGTTTCCGAGCTGAGTCCTCCCTAGATGTCGATATTCATCATTGTCATTTACGTGTAACTGGATTCTGGATGGCTTATGATGTAGGTATACAGCGCGGAAGAAAACGAACTCGACAAAGCATACAAGCGTGCGAAGCAGCTCTTGTTTTCTTCCGCGTATATACCTAGATCATGAATAACCAACTGGCCCAATCGTCCACTGGATAGCTTAATTTAGGGAAGCGCTAGAATTTCACACAAGAGGGCACATAGTTAAGACACGGGGAACTCACTTTCTGCGCTTTACAGCAACATTTCTATCCCCTGACGCATTCGTTTTCGCGGAAGGTAATGCTTTTATCTATTTGCACTTACCCACATGAAAGGCTGACTTTGTTTCCATCTTTTCATCTCAACTTTATAGTATATGGCTTTTTACTGTTTCTGCAAGGTGACTGCAGGAGTTAACTGAAACAAGTTAATGGAAATGAAGTTAGTCGAAACAGAAATGTTGCATATGATCGCTCGGCCGTATATTTTTGGTTTGACTCTGGCGGATGCACGGTTAACAAGTTAATCCTATACAGGGTGTCCCCAGCTATCATGCAGCACGATTTAAAAGAAGAGGAACGTCGTTACGCAAAGCACGCCAAGTACGCATTGTTCCCATACACTGTAGTAGCCACTAACAATTTATTCGTTAATGAGATTTAGTTAATTAGTCATAATTATGTCTCTTGCTCGACAAATACTCACGTAATCATTATAGTGTCAATGAGGCACATGGAGGCATGTTAAAATAACATCTAACTGCGCTATTTTCAACAACGTACTAATTGGGTGCTCGCTTTTTTTTTGGTTAATAAAGAAAGCCCGCGAAATCTGAAAAGTGACACGTGACTAGACTGCAGCACTCATCAGCAAGCAGCGCCCTCAAAAAGGCTCACTGAGAGGTAGCAAGTCAAGAAAAATGTATTGATCACCCTGTCTCACTCCCCGGCCGAAGAAACACGCCTCTTTGGTCTTGCATCAGCCATAATCTGAACAGGTGCTTCGACAGCGTTATCGATAAATACAGTCGGCCGGGAGATACGGAGAAAATGATAGTGGCGTACAATTGAGTGCAAGGAATCCCTGCAGAACTGCGACGCATGTTGTTGGCACTCGTCTTGTAGCCTTGCCAAAGTGCTGCACGCTGTCTTCGGCAACCGACAAAAGGAAAAGCGGTTGTTTGCAGTTAGCTTATTTGACGGCGCTGCTTTCTTTTGCAGGTGGGAACGTAGTTACGTGTTATTTTTATATTCCGCTGGGCCTTCTTTATCAGCAGGCGAAAAAATGAGCACGTAATTACATAGTACGTTGTTGAAAATAGTGCAGTTAGATGTCACTTGAACATGCCTACACGTGCCTCATTGACATTTTGATAATTAGCTGAATGCTTGTCGAGTTATAAATATAATTATGACTAATTAATCAACCTCATTAGCGAAATATATAGTAGCGGATACTACAGTGTACTGGGAACAATATGCATTAGGTTTGCTTCGCGGAAAACCGTTCCTGATTCTTTAAAAATCGTGCTGCGTGATAGTTGGGACACCCTGTATATATGGCCACGGCTATTTCTTTAATTTTGTTCATTTTCACCAGACCTGGCGGGCCACACCGCGCAATCTTTTATTTATTTATTTATTTATTTATTTATTTATCCATTTATTTATTTATTTATTTATTTATTTATTTATTTATTTATTTATTTATTTATTTATTCTAACATAGAAGAAAACAAAACGTACGACATCCGCCTTTTATAGGGAGTATGCGGTGTACTACAAAAAGGGGGGCGAGGATTTTGAATCGCCTACTTAAAAAAAAATGTTCTAAGCTTTAAGTGTGATCAACGCAAAGGATAAAGGAGCTGGCATCCGCCACCGTCTTGGTGCGGAGCTACGCGGCAACGGAAGAAGCGGTGATCGCCCTCGCCACAACGACATGTACGGACGCGGTCGAAGTCTTCACAGACTCCCAATCCGCTGTTCGCAATTACACGCGAGGCCGAATCTCAATCGAAGCACTCAAAATTCTGAGTAAGAGCAGCACTCCGCTTCATTACATCAGCGTAGTGTGGGTGCCGGGGCACGAGGGGCTCGAGGGAAACGAAGCGGCTCACGCCACGGACCGCGGTCACGTCAACCTGGGCCTCCCTCGCCACCTCGCTCGACCCGCGGTTACCCAGCGCTGCAGCAAAAATATATACCATACCACCTTACGTATAATGTCCATACTGCAACACCATCGCCTAGCTTGCAGGGTGTACGCGCCAACTCATCCCCATGCTAAGGAAGAAACCACACCATTCTGAATACTGCAAAGTAACACGTACACGCACAGGTATCCTGCTACATCGAATCTAACCCGACGCTTCATGCATACAGTTGCCCGATATGCGACTTGCCTGACCCACTGGCACACCTAATACTCGAGTGCCCGTGGCGTCATGAAGATGACAACAGCAAGCCCGCAACGACTGCACACATCAACCTCCTCGCCGAGACGTGGGAGGCCAAGATCTCCGCACGGGAGCTAGACGACCAACGCGGACTCATAGGGCCCGGGAGGTGATCGCGGCCAGAGGATTCCTGGAATGAGGAATCCTCCCTCCTAGGGTGACCCCGAGCTTACGTGCTCGGGAACACTGTTTGGGAAAATTGAAAGTTTAATTCATTCATTGTACTCGTAAGAGTTATTGTTTCTTCGTTTCCATTGTAATATGGTGGATCTCTCATTCCTCACTTTTTCTTTCTTGTATGCATGTTTCGCGACTAAACGAGACGAAAGAACCCGTTGGCAGTTTTGTTCGGTGCATCTGCAGTGCGTCCTTGTGAAGACAGACTGCGAACGCAAAACCTGCACTCATTCATGACAGTAGTAGTACACAGATCCACATCTTTCACTTTTACGGGTTAACCTACTTATACACGCCTCCTCGTGTTTTTCTATCTTCTTTTAAAGACGATAGTCTTTCTTGGGATACTTAAAATTTTGGTCTGGCTGTCTGTCTGTTTGTCTGTCCGTAACCCACTACAGCTACTCGGCCAAAGTTTAACGTTCTTTCTGAACGCCCAGCCATCTTGAACGGTGTTCGCGTTCATATTTGTAAACATATTCAATCAAAAAAGCAAATACTACGCATTCCTGAGGCGCAACATTAATATGTAAGTGTCAGGACGTGTGTTCTTTATCAGAAAATGCATAGGTACGCAATTCTAAAGACCCTAGTGTTTTTTAGGCTGTCTCAGGCAAGGCAAAACATAGTAGTACGGCCGGCACAAGACTATCGTCTTTCGACGACATTTGCAGCGAAGCACGCAGATACGCGGCCAATTTTTATTTTATTCATTTCTCCTCCGCTTCTTCTTTCTGCGTCATGAATCCAGAGCCGAAGGAGAAAGCACGCTCGGCAAAGGCACGTATATGTGAACGCCGCACTCCGGCACGCATTCAAACCTCCTCGATGCACGTCCACGCGACCGCGGCTGCGCGCGAGCGAGCGAGGCGAAACAATGCACGCAAAACGAGCAAAACGAGGGGTCGTCACCGTCGCCCATGCATGCATTCCGAGAGGGCGTCACGTTCCGATATTTACGCGCCGAGCTGTTAAAGCCGGAGAGCACGCTTGTTGTCGTCGTCGTCGGCCTCCTGTACGCCACGGACGCGCGCTATATACCGAGCTAACGGCACAAGCACTTTCTTTTCGCGTTCTCTGTCTTTTCCGTTCTTGCCATTGCCCTTATAGCTCCCATGGTGCCGCGATATACAACGTCCGCTATCCACGGCTAGTACACCGTACACAGACACACACCGAAGCGAGAGTTTCGCTCAGCGACTCGTTAATTATGTACGAGTTGGCCGGCGAGCCGAACGATGCGCCGGGCTCCGTGCTCCGTGCTCGACAACTCCACGCCGCCGTGCACGCGGCGCTGTGCGGCCACTCGTCTGGATCGCCATTAGCACTGACGAGCCACGGATCCCATTGCTGTCTGCCCTTCTCGTCTTATTATTTTTTGGCCTTGTTATACCTTTTTCTTTCTTTTCCTGCTTCTCGTTTCTACGTTTGTTACAGACGCCGATCGAACTGGCCCCGGTGAAACGCGATGCAGCAACGTGTACCATCCCGGAGGCGGCGTCGAGCTCGTTACGGTGGCTTCTACTTGTATACACGCGATGTGTCCGGCTATGTCTGCTGGCTAGCAGATAAGAGTGTCCACGATGGTGTGGGTAGCACTAACTTTTTTGTCACGCGGGGCATGCTGCTAATTTGTTCGGCCTGTCTCCTTTGCCCTTTGACCTCGTTTATCGTCCGCTTACCAAGCTGCATAGCAGAAAAGGATGGTTCGCCATTAGGACTGTATCGGCGGATATATATACACGAGCGCCTTTGTTATGAGGTTCGAAATATTGTTTCGCCTTCAAGCATAGGAGGTGGTCGGCGTGAATATATATATTGGCACCACGCATTGGAGCTTCGTTTTAGATGCGAAGCAGCTCATGGCGGAGTTCAATCCGGTGGTGGTGGTGTGCGGCGTGACCACCCTTACTGCACATCCCACTCTCCTCCTTTACGCAGGTGTTCGGTCGCCTTCTCCTCTCTCTCCCGCGCTGAAGCCGCTGCAGCCGCGCACTCTCCTTTACGCAGGCGTTTACGCAGTCGTTCGGTCGCCTTCTCTCCTCTCCTCCCCCCTCGCTGCAGCCTGTAAACCCACTCCCTCCTCTCCCTCCCCCATTTCATACCAGCGCGTGCGCTCTGTCGAAGTCTCGCCTGAATCGTGCGGTCGCTCCGTCGGTTCCCGGTCGCTGCAGTTGTCTCGAAAGCCTCGCTACCCTTGCCGCAGACTCGCGTTGTCTCTCTGTAGCGGAAGCGGTAGCTCGACACCGACGCTTGGCTTCAACGGCCGAGTGAACGTAAACGGAAACTTGGTGTGCACCCCCCAATGCTGCTTCGCATCCCCCCCATGGTTCCCTTTAGTGGGAGATGGTGTAATTTTTGTTTCGACAGGACACCATGACAACGCACAGCCTAAGCGAGCTGGCGAATTCGGGCTGACTTCAGAACTGCTCGCCGTGATATAGAAAACCTGAGAGATAAGAGTTTCCGTAATATGAAAGAGCCCAAGTGCACATGAGCTGCATGGGATGAACGACGAACTTTAGAAGGTTATTTGTGTGTCTATTTTCCAATGTTGTCTCACTTTCCTCGAATAGACTCTCGTGCGGCGTCGGACGAAACTGGGCTGACAAGCTATCAGTGCACTCTGGCCAGTGCGCGGCGCCTATATAAAATTATAAACATTTATAATTGCCTTGATCTTTTGTGTGCCTTTTACCCCTTATTCCTCTTCCCACGTGTAGGGTAGCAAACATGAAATAGTCTAGTTAACCTCCCTGCCTCTCCTATATTCTCTCTTTCCCTCCTCTCTCTCTCTCTTTCTCTCTTGTTGCATTTTTCCTAAACGTTTTGTGCTTTGAACACTGAAACGTCCTTGTTAGAATTACAGCAATACAGTTAAAACAGTACAATTAACGTCCCCTACACCCTACATGGCTTCATTATGTGGTTTTCATGCAGGTCGTATCAAGGAAAGAAGCGAGCCCTTAAAAATTCCCTTCTTTCATTCTGTACACAAACTGCAGCACATTTCACTGAGACCATACGAGATCCTGAGCCCGCCAAACTCGAGCCCACGTTAACACGTCTAAGTCGAGTGAAACGTTCCGACACCACACTTTGCTCGTCTTACATATTGCATATCTGTCTGTGCGAAACAATCTCGTACAGCCACGGGGACCCCGATGCCACTGATGACGCACTCGCTCATCCATCTTGGCATTGCCTATCTCTCATACGTCTATCACCACTATACACGATCCGGCTGCCTCTCATCACCTAATCTTGGAGGGAAGGGCGCTGTCCCGCGTTTTCCTCGTCATCGCAGCTTTCAGCGTGTACACGTTCATTTACGGCATCGGTCTCGCCACCGGTCTCCCTATATGCTCTATGCAGCTGCGATTGCTTCGGTTCCCCAGCCTCCCCCGGTGTATCCCTTTCATGTTGCCGCCAAGCTTCTCCGTCCTTGCAGCTGTATGGAGCAGGCGCAGGAAGCGATTGGGAGCTGTCGCCTTCTTGCTCATCTCTTGAGATCAATCCTTATACGCGGCGATTCACCGTGCCCCTGTCAGTTGCGAATCAGCGTTTTTTTTTTTTTTTGACAGCCATACGTTCCTTAATGGCATCATATGCGGGTGTGAGATTATGCTTCATACGTACGAACAACCAGCCAAATTTTTAGCCTTATAGATGTCCTAACAAACGTGAAAAGTGACCGTCAGCGTCAACATGAAATGATGCAAAAATCACCGTGTGGTTACGGGGTGGCGTCACAGATCTCCAAAATTTGTGGCGTAATTATGAAGTTACATAACATGACCTGTTATGATGACGTCATCGCATGAAATCGTCGCTTGGTCAAATGGTGGGCCTATCCCAGAGAGAGAGAGAGAGAAAACATTTATTGAGTAAAGATTTTGAGTGAGACACGGAAATTCCACGTTAGTGCAGAAACCTTCCGGGAGTGGAGGAGGGGATCAATACGATCGACTCAGAAGGGTGCTAGTTGGTACTCCATGAACAGAATCGTAAGGGACGCAGACAAGCGCTAACTTTCAAGTGAGCTTTATTGTGAAACGAAAGGCATATATATGCAGAAAGAGTAAAGGCAGACACGTGTCAATCAAGCACCAACACAATGAACAGCGCTTGTACGAACATGACAAGTGCAGCAAAAAAAAAAAAAAAAATCAACTCCGCACGAAAAAACGGAACAACATGGCTGTCGCCTTCGAGTCATCTTAGATGAATGCATAACTAATCGTGTTACTTTTTCACAAAATCACGCGACTACCGACTTTTCCTTGTGCCAGTGCCTTGCGACGGATAAAATTTGCGATGCAGTCGGCATTTTTTTTTTTTTGCGACATAGACTTGCTCTTAAGACATAATATTTGTTGTGTATATTTGTATAAATGTGCGCCGTTAGGCCGGTGTTGTGTATGAAGTGAAGCAGTGTCTTGTGGAATGTGTTGTCATGTATTCCATCGGTTCATAACTGTTTGTGTCACTGTAGCGAAGGTCCGGCTTGCAGGAGATGACGGGAGCGTTCCGACTGTAACCCTTGGCATTAAGGCACGCTGTTTACGTCTACAAGTAAACTATATAAACTGAGTAGGATGTCACGGTTTTCAAAACCGGTTTTGGCGGTCACGATTCATGTAGGCGAGATGTGGAAGCAATCGTGCGCTAAGATCTCCATATCCTTCCATGTACATGCTCAAGAAGCCAAGTCGGTTGTAGTTATCCCAATGTTCTCCATTGACAAAATCTCAAAGAGCTCCCGTATTATTCCTTCAAGACGTTGTGAACCCCTGAAAATGAAACAAATCTTAGTTCTTCTTCGGGGAAGTGAGGTTCTCTGCTTTAGCATGATGTTTTGGAACTCTTTGGGATCTTTTGATGTTATTTGTGATTGCTTTCAGATTTCATTAGCACCTCTGTAAATTTTTTAGATCGTGGGAGTTAATTTCTTTCTGTCTTGGTTTGATGGAGCGTTGTATTCTTTCCTTTAAAATGAGCTGTATACTTGCAGCGGGTTTTCCATCGATCGTGGCACATCACGCTTAAAATAATGAAAAATTCGTAAACAGGGTGTGTTCTGGAGCCGCCGTTTCGACCTCTTTCTACGTTACATCTTTCTCCGACTCCTGCCTTTTTTTCGAATTCACACTTAAAACAGTTACACAAACTATACAAACACACTCTGAAGCCCCCTACGAAATTGTGCGCATCGACTCCGTCGTCTCGAATTCGTTCACACCTTTGCTGCGCCTCCAAGTGCTTCTCACTGGCTGTATTCGCTCCTCTCCGGATGAATCATCAATGAAGGTAGTCGTGTAAACACCGGACACAAGACAAGAAATCAAGACAAGCACTACGACGGACTCCAACCCTTTCTTCCCCAGTGAGGATTTTAACACCAAGGAGTTAAGTGTTTGCAAAAACGTACGTGTTCTGTAGTGAATACGCGAGTGAAAAGTTGGGCAAGCTGCGCACATCTGACGGCAGGATTTGTTCGGTTGTCAATGTCAGTGTATGTCGACACGCTCACGTATACAGGCACTTACACCGGCGTTCCCCTTGTCTGCACGCACTCACTCCCGCTCTGCGCGCTATGTACCTACACACTGCGACCGCACCACTCAGCTCGGGCACGTCTTTTTCAGAGCATGGCAGCAGCTTTCACCGGCACGAATTTTTCACAAACTCGTCCACTGCCACTGCACGCCTTCGCATAGACTGAGTCTCCCCTCTTCTTGCGTATTCCGCACACGTCTTCTTACCCGCCATGCACGTTCTTTCTATTTCTCCTTTCTTTCCGCGCGCGTGCCCCTACTCTCCTCACACGAAACTGCCACTATAAGCTGATGCCCCTACTGCTGCTGTAGTACATACCATGCACCCAGACATCGCGCTCCCCATGCTTTTCGTATACTCTATACGTAGTCTTCGTCGGAGAGGTCTTTTCTCCTGCGAGCTTGCTTGCTCTCTAGACCTCATCTCACACCGCGTGGCGGCGCTCGGAAGCACCCCGAGCCCCACCTAGCGAGCTGCTCGCTCCCTCCCCCCACTCTCTCGGGGCCGCTGCTGTCCATCTAAATGCAAATGCAATATTCTGTTTCACTGCCGACCGCGTACCTACCTCCCCCAACCCCCCCTTGCCAACTTGCGTCCGTGCGGGCAAGTCGTCCGCTGGCCTGTCCTATTTTATAGCCGCTTTGCTTTCTTTGTTTCGGCGTAGCACCGCGAACGTCGCTGCTGCCCCACCGCCACCATTATTTCTCTACGCTCTGTTTTACTTACGCTTTCTTGGCTTTTGACGTTCGCTTTCGTTGCATCGAGAGTCACCTATATCGGTCTCCCCGTCCCATGACGCCTTCCCGTTGTCTATTGCCTCGCTCCTGTTTATGTGTATCGCGCCGACGGTGCTGCTGTTCCGATGGGGCGGCGGCGGCTTGTATGAGCTCTGGCATACTGCGCCGGCCCTTGCATTTCTGTGTATGAAGAGGAGACAGAAACAATTACACGCTCTGCATGGCACGGGCGCTGAGGAAGGATGCTGAAGGTGTCAGGGGGGAATCGACTTGTTCCCCTTTTTATCTCTCCTGAGTGCAGGAAGCGTGTGACATATCAGCGCCTGTTAGGCTGACATCGCCTGATAGACAAATGTATAGAGTGAGTAGTGGGGTAATCCCTGGTAGTAGCCGTTGCTTTTGAGATACATATCACGAGTTTACGTTTTACTTAGCCTGCATAGAAAGCGTGGGTCAAGGCGCTCCTCTGACGTCTCCGTTGAAAACCAGATTTCTGATAAAGGTATTACTGCTCAGAGAACGGCGAGTAAATACGGACAACGGCTTCTTGTAGATGCTGAGGCTGGTCCGTAAGTGACCGTTTGCGCTTGACCATAGCCACTGAGTTGACTTCCTTCTAGTGTAATAGTGTACTAATCTATACTGGTCTAATATATTATAGGCAAAATTTTCTATTAATATTTTATTTTGTTCATTAACTTTGTAAAGTAATAAAGAAAATCGCAACCAGTCCGTATAAGTCCCTTTCCTACATATTTATTTATGTATACATATTACTGCTTCGCCAATGACAAGCAGTAACGTGAAGCTGTGGTAATTAATGCCAGGATGCGGCAGGGTGTTATCACTGGGCGAAAGTTCATGCAGCTTTTTCTGAGTAACAGAAATGTTTTCGTGTGTTTTTTTTTCTTCTATGAATAGTTTCTTTCGTCACGGGCGAAAGCATACGAGAATGAAACAAAGACACAAAAATATATAACAGTTTGGGTAGAGGCGCACATATGATTTATCCTTAAGTAAAGATAAAAAGTTTGCCTCCCGCACCACTTTAGGAAATATGCGAGATATATACGCTCTAGCTCGTCGCGAAAGGACGCATGCGGCGGGAGGAACTCAATGATAGAACGAGATCGTTCCAGCGGAATCCTCCTTCCATCTCTCCAGCTCAAAATGCCGACAACCCAATTTTCGGTCTCACTTTTGCATCGCCATCCCAATTTGGTCTCTCTACTGCGGATCTCATCGACTCGCCATACAGAAAAACAAGTACCAAGAAAGCGCAAAAAAAAAAAAAAGGAGTATTCTCAGAACCATCTCGATCGATTCCTCCTCCTTATGCGACTGTCGGGCGGTGCCTTATCGATGGAAATAAACTGCAATCTTCCTCATCCGCGCTCAAAACAAACGCGTATATATTTGCCGCCGAAAGACTGCGCGATATAGCAGCGCCGCAAGCGGCGCCCGCTTTAGATGAGAAAGGGGAAGAAGATGTGAACAGGGCTGGTAAGATTGTGGGGGGGCCGCAAAGTGTACTGTGGTGAAGCGCATCCAGGCACGATGTGTCATATATATGCGCATACAAGTTGATCTTTTTTTTTTTTTTCGCTCCTACTTTCCTCGCCTCGTGGTTCGTGCGTACCGTCCTCTCGATCTCTTCATATAACCGCCACTCTTGATCTCCCACGCAGTCAATTTCGGCATCTCCCTTTCGATTCCCAGGGCTATCATCTTCGATGCGTGCCCACGCTTTTACAGAGGCGCTGCTGTACATACCATTTCTATATAGTATATATACACTCTCGTGAAACAGTGCCTCGTCCTCATCACAGACATCGCCACTTTATAAAAACGTATTTATCTGCCTTGGAACTCTTGGATTTGGAGTACCCCAAATTAACACCACCACCCCCTCCCCCAGCCCCCCTCACTCTTTAAGAATTATGGCTCATTCACACCTGCGACTAGCGCCGGTCGTGCGGCCGTTTGCGACCGGCGACCAAAAAGCGACAGTATACGCGACCGATGTTCGCATCTGCGTGCGGCTTATAGACCTATTCCATGTTTGTAAACAGGGGTAGGCGCCGTCGGCATACTGAGGAGCTTGTAGCGACTTCACGGCGAACAGGCTCCGCCCAGCCCGAAGCTCGCCACCGCCCTCTTCGACCACGCGACAACTGGCAGAGCAGCTGCAAAGCTGCCTCCGAGCACAACGCGTCGAGTAGACCACGCGTGAGGCAAGAAGAGGTTTGTGGTATCCCGCCGCCGGCACGACTGCTGACGACGAGGCAGGCGAACACAGAACCACGCAGAAGACTGTGTCGGGCTTATGGCTCAGCAGAGATAAAGACCTAACTCCACCGCGCGCTCATACGGACCATCGACATCCCATTCTCTGCAATGCGTAACGTACTACGTATGGTACATTCCATTTAAAACAAAGGACATCCGAGCCCTTCCGCCACTCCTCCTTTCCCTCTCAGACTTTAGAGCGAAGGGCACAGAGATGACGTGGCGACGAATCTCAGCACGGGTGCCTGCCGAGCCTCGGGTCGAAACCTGGCAGTACGCACGCTTTGCGTCTCTGCAGGTTCCCCTTTGTGAAAGAGTTGAGGGAAGCTATAGGAGGAGAAGGAGGAGGGGGTTGAGAAGGGGCTTTGCTGCCCGGGAGGAGATGCGAGACAGGGAAGGACGCGCAAGGGGAGGGCGAGGAGGAAGTAAATGTAGTTAATCAGTTACGATTTGCATACGAATGCCGGCGCCAAGGCGGCCGGCAGGGTCTGCCGTATAGTAGTGTCGCGGGCCGGCTAGCCGGCGCTTGCACATACGCTGCTCGCGCCCCGTCTATATGGTTCGCGCGCACGCACACCGAGCATCCCGAAGAGCTGCGGAACGCCGCACGCTGATGTGGTGGCACGAACGCGGTGGCGGCGGACCGGCCCTGATGGCTGGCTTGTCCATTCTCAGCGGAGCCAGCCCGGCAAGCAGCGAGCGTCGTGCGAATACCGGCTGACATTAATTTATGAATCCAAAGTGCGGTCGCGGGGCTGTGTTTTCCGGCACAACGCTGGTTGCTGAAAGGATCGTCTCCTTCGCCCTTCTCTGGCTGCGCTGTGACCGGTAGAAACGTGCCGCCCGATTTGCTGAGAAAGCATCTCGGGTGAAGCGAATCCGTGGTTCTGCGCGGTCTGCTGCTTGCGAGCGTGTATGTAAATAATGCGAGCGCGAGGATATTTACATACAAAGCAGGGCGCGTAATATGAGAGATGGGCTCCAGGTCGGTGCATAGGGTTAGGGCCTTTGTGTACGGAGGAGCATCGCGAGGAAGTCAGATTATGGCGTTGTTGGCGTCATTACAATATAAGGGCGCTGTGGTGCGCCGCTTTGCGAGCTCGGCAAATTGAACATATTTATTCAGCCGTCAAAAACTACTTATATATAGCTGCACCAAACATGAACGGTGCATTGTTTGATAATTAAGGGCACTCCTGACAGCCACATTAAAGAGGTCATGTGATATGTCGTGGTCTATTCCCACTTATTCTAGTGTCTTGTTCCGGCTGACCATTTTGCCCTGTGAATATACATACATCTCTGAGCATTTTATTGGAGCGAGCTCATGCAATGTTCACGGCCGAAATACCCAATCCTTAACCTTTATATCATTAAGAGCGCCAGTGCATCTCTGTCTTTCTAAAGCATTTCGTTCCTTCTATTTCTTGGTCATTTGCGTTTCTCTCGCATATGAGAGCTGGCGGCCCAACTAAATGTGTGTGCATGCTTGTGTGCTGTGCTTATTGTGTCTCCTTGTTCAACGATGTTCCCAACACTGCTTGAAGTACCCTGCCCCCTCTCCCTTCCCAGCCAGCATGGACTGCTTACTCGTATGTATGTGTGTAAATGTGAGAGGTGGGTATGCATATGTGCATGGATTCCTTTCGTGAAGTCGTAGGTAGAACACAGTTATTGTTCACTTTGCAAAAATGACTTCCTTTTCTTTCCATTTCTTAGACAGCACCACCTTTTCAGCACGCCCGTTTTCCAAAGTAAGCATGGCGTCCATGATGTAGTGGGCCAGTGTGCGGCCACAAACGCGCTGTTTTAGTTCTACAAGGAAAATATACTCGTAATATGACACTAAAATGTACACTGAACAATCGAAATTGCATCACCCATTTCACATATTTCGTGTATGTAATTTTCTAAACGCGTTAACGATGCGAGCGAGCAAAACCGAAATCAGCTGCAATCTGCCGTACTCGTAGCGGAGCAACACGAATGTGCGGACGCCCCACCTCCGAAGCCTTCGCTCCACTGTCAAGATAAGTTGTCGCCAAGTGTAGGAAAGCCTCCCCCCCACCCCTGACTTTCAGCCTTTGTTCGTGTGTGCCGGTGTGTGTGCATGTTTGTGTGTCGGAGAGAGAGAAAGCCAGTTTTTAAAGTCAAGCAGCGAGGAAAAGTATCGACAATCGATGAAAGCCTGGCTCTAGAACACTATTGTTGATGCGCATACTGGAATTTTTTTGCAAATAGCTTTTTAAATACTTTCTACATCCCATACGGCTTCCTCCAATCTGTCTCTGACTCGTCTCATTACACGCGCACCGAGGGGCAATAACATATGCTACCATTTATTCGCCCTTTAGAAAAAAAAAGAATGTCAAAAGTTAAGCGCATCAGCGTGGACGAGGGTCCACTCCACTGGCGGCCAAATGCGCACCAGACCATAGAAGTTGCCATTCGCGTTTCTGTCGGCCATTTCTCTCTAATGAGTTTCGGGCCCGGAACAACACCGTTTTCGAAACGATGCCGCTTTCGCGAGGAGTGGACGACGACCCAAAACGTGAACTCAACAAAGAAAGAGAGAGCCCTTTTGCTTCGCAGCTTCAACGACTGCAAAGTGTTTCCGGCTGTGTATTGGAAGGGGAGGGTCCCTGTGTGCCAGATGCGCCTCTGCAGTACTACTACTCAAGCAGCTTATGGTCAAAGAAGCAAACGACACCCCCCAAAGTCAAGTCGCGTTGGCGACTGCAGCGAGGTCTTGCTGGACAGCGTATAATAGAAGAAGAAGGCTTGGACAGTGCTGCCGCTGGCGTAGGACGACGAATACGACGACCGACCATGCGAGGCGGCGGTGGCTGTCCGAATGAAATACGAGCCATTGGCGCAGGCCGAACGAGCCCCGTCGTCCCGACTGATTGGCTTTCGCGTGTAATGCCGCTCGTTTCTGGAAAAGAGCGCTTTGAGACTCGGCTGTGCTCCTCTCTTCGGGGCCTCTCTTGGGGAAAGACGACGACGATGCGTCGCCGTGTCCCGCGGCGTGGCGACGTCACTCCGGGAGGTATAAGTGCACGCGGAGCGGCGTCGCGCCTTTTTTCGCTTCACGGGGTGCGAGCGTTTTGCCGCATCTGCGTGGAATCTCGTGGTCGCCGTTGGAAATAGGAAAGTGAATAGATGAGTGCTCTACGCTTTTGAGGATTCCTAAACGGTATCCGGATGTGTAGCGTGATTTTGTCATCGTTATTTTTTTTTCTTTATTTTGTCCAAAGGGGTTGAAGTTGGGAAGTGGCAATGCTTATATATAGAATCTGTTCAATGAAAAGATGAGTCATCGATCCGCGTGTTGCCTCGTCACCGTGTCCGGGAAACCTCTTGATTTCTACGGCACTAGTGTAAAAGGACTAATGAACGAATGAACGAACGAACGAACGAATGAATGAATGAATGAATGAATGAATGTTGTCAAATCTATATTTCTCTGGGCCTGTAATGAAAAAGACTACTGACAACGGGAGGAAGTGGAGCTGAATATACTCTAATGTCCGTACACCGAACTCTGCCCCCTTCCCCAACAACAGACACTACTTTAGCACAGGACATGTTACAAGTAAATACGTTTAGACCTTCAAACAGTTTAGACAGGTTGTATGAAGGATGTCCATATTGATCGAATTTTCTCGATACGTTTATAGGGAATCGTTTAGGAGGCTGCCTTGAAGATAGAGAGTTCAGATAATATTCGTCCTAAGTCTTTTTTCTGACTTTTCTCCAAAAACAAGAGACTCTTGGAATCGGGCCCGAAACGGCAGTCGTAAACAGAGATTAATAGTCGTTCACTGCGCATTAATACCTGCATCGTTTTGTGCGCAATTATAGTGTTAGCAATGAAGGGTTTCCGGTGCTACCTACCTGCACCTACATCTTAAATACAGGCATAGTAAACAAACGCGTCACGCATGA
The DNA here is from genome assembly GCA_030522465.1 of Rhipicephalus appendiculatus. NCBI lineage: Eukaryota > Metazoa > Arthropoda > Arachnida > Ixodida > Ixodidae > Rhipicephalus > Rhipicephalus appendiculatus. The sequence continues at coordinate 1,077,684 of JALIZH010004988.1, forward strand.
GCTGACATGCGAATGTCGAGCTGAATGCACCGCAGCAAGGCCGCTCATGGCCGTAAAACTCCAACGCACAAGACTACACATATAGGCAGGAGAAACAAACTGTGGCACCTTCTGCTGCCTGTCATTGTCGCGGTTAAGCGTGTTGCTGTTTATATCATCAATCAATGCTAATTAGTCCATCTTTCAATGCCTATTACAGCCAACGACATAGAGCTTAAATTGTGAGCAAAAGAAAACATGGGATTTCTCTGAGTCTTTTAAGTGGAGCACTTTAGGGGACCGGGCTGTCGCATGCTGTGATCGTATGCTGACTTCGTCGCTAGTCGTAACGCAGGCAAAACCACATATAGCATAGCCATCTGTAGCGCGCGCTCACGCCAGAGAGAAGTCATATTCCTTGTTCTTCGAGCGCCTTGATGATGATATTAAGTGCGGTGCACTTTAGGAGCCCGGGCTGTCGTATGATGTCATATGCTGTCGTCGCTTGGCGTAACGCAGGTAAAACCCTGTATAAAACATGAAAGAAAAAAGAGGAAGCAAGCGAGAAATGGAAAGAGAGAGAAAGAAAGAAAAAAAATAGCAAGAAAAATAGAAATAAATAGAAATAAAGAGGGAAAGAAGATAGAAAAAGTTGGACAACACAAAAAGAAAGAAGGAGAGAGGAGGACATAAAGAGAAAACTGAAGAGAAAAAAATGAAGGCTGCCCAGCTCCGCTTCCTTCAGGCTTGGCACCACTAATGCGAAGCTGCCTTAATTTTTATAATCAAAATGCCCTCGGAAGTGCGCCCAAGTTGTTCACAACGCTTTATTTGCGTTCGTTTGTAAGGATTATTTGCGCTTAAATTTAATCCTGAAGATGTTTTCCCGAAATGGTGTGCTAAAATAATGCGCCTTCAAGTCTACATTTTCTTACCACTGTTTTTCAAAGAGAGAGAGAGAAAGAAAACACCTTGCTTGCGTCGTACAAGCTTCAGTGCAACCCTGCTGATGACGTGGCACCGATGGGAGATGAAAGTATACTTATTTAAAAGCAATTGTTTCTTCCTAATGAACTGTAGAAACTGACGCTCACGTCCCATATACGCACGGAGGTACTGAGGCGAGCACGTGCCTGTGCAACGTGATGAAGCGAATATTTTACAGCTTTGCTGTATATACAGCTATATATTCTGCTGTACATCTATATATTCTCCTGTATATTCGCTGTATATACTAGGCGAAAGCAAAGTTCGTTCGTCGTATGCGCTCGAAAACTCCTATAGAGCTTATGTGCCAATCCTGCTACTCTCCACTGGTCCACTAAAAAGACAGACGTAACCAAAAACTCACATGTCCCCTATGCATTCGCCTAAACTTTACAAAAATAGGTTTAGACATTCAATGAGACTGGATAAAAATTGATTTAGACAGTCTATAGAGTGTCTAAATCCATTTTTGTAAGGGTTAATTAAGACGGCTCGAGGGCGATAGCCACCTTGTCATTTTTATTCTCATTCGATTCACTGACCCTCTCCTGCCCCCCTCCGAAAGCTTTCTGCACCTTAACGTGGTATTGCGTGGCCTCCGTGATCGGGGGCATTGCAAGCTTTCTGCACCTCTCCTGCTTTTACAATGCCTTCGTGATCGAGCCACCTTTGACCTAAGCGACGATGTTTATGATGACGTCACATTTTTGTGACGCCATATGGTGACATCATCACGGGATGATTTTTCGCATCAGTCGTGTTGGCGCCGACGGTCGCTGACGATGATTGCCAGATTTCGCATTTGATGAGGCATCTAAAGCTGTCGCCTTAATAATTTAGAAATACATTAATGAATCGTCGACATTAACCCAGTGATAAACACCGGGACCACAAGTTTCAGCTTCGCTGGTGCTCTTGCGAAAAGCTTAGCTGTCTTTAACAAAAAAATGGTGAAGCTTGTGTTAAGCCGCGCAAGGACTTGAAACAGCGAAACTGGAAGATTCTGAAGACTAATCTGGTTGCTTCTAAGGTTGTTTATAGGTCTTAACTATGGTGATGATAGGAGTGTTTATACGTTGATTTTCAGAGCGGAGAGGTTCCAGCTAAACCACAGACAGTCACAGACACGACACGGTTGTCCAAACTCCAGGGAACATAAACTCGCGCGGAAACCAAGCGTTCGCACCTCTCATGGATCTACGGCCACGTCGTCGTTGGCGTAGGCCTTCCATCGCTTCGGGGTCTTCTCGCAGCCGCCGTTGCCTTTCCGGTTCCCTAGTAACTCGTTGTACGTACTCGGGGTCTTTGGCTCACCGCCGTCGCTTCGCAGCCATTTCTTGGGCTAACTGTTGCCTTCTTCATTGTTAGTGGATCAGTGGTGAGTAGATCGGATTGACCCCATTTCTGTGGCACATACCCGTTTATGATGATGATAGTTTTCCGGTAGGCCGTACTCTGGCACATACCCGTTGATATTACGATAATTTTCTGCGATCGACTCACAAGGGACGATTTGCTAAACAGCTTCTCTATTAAAAGGTGATGTGGCAATTATGGGATATAGTTGCTTCTCAGAAGAAGCTACACCCACCATATCCGTACAGACACATCTACCGCCTTTACCGCATATACCGTGTCTCACCAACTCACCCAGTCAGCATACGTGCCAACTTCTAGACGGCAGGACGCATCAGCATTTGTGTGGTCCCTCCTTTCTTGGCGACGCACCGTTTCGTCCCAAGCCAAAGCCGTTCTCCCCTTTCGGCGACCGTCAACTCCGGGTGTCGCCCGCTTGTGTGGCGTACGAGTCGAGAAGGAATTTCTATTGACGCTTCCTTTGGGCTGTCCGAGCACGCGTCTGCTGACCGCTTCGTTCCAAGAGCGGAGGCGGCACGTGTAGAAGGACACCCCCCCCCCCCCCCCCTCCCCTTATTTTGGCGTCGCTTTTCCCAGAGACACTAACATCCGCCGCGCACAAACCGCCAAGACCTTTTGAGCGCGCCGCCACGGTTCTTCGTCCAACGTGGGAGGCTGCGTACTCGCAGCTGCGCAGCATCCATTTCGCGTTTCTTGTCGCTTATTACGGCTCTGACTGTCGCGCGTCGCCTGTGACACGGCCCCACTATGACGTCGGCGAGAGATCAGTCGCGGTAATAATAGTTTGAATAGTAATGAGCTTGGAGAAGAAAGGGGCTGCGGGTGATTTACGATCGTAAAGAGAAAGAACGAGAAATCCGCAGTAATGATTCTGTTTGGAGCGAACTGTCTAGAGGGCTTTGGATTTTCCGTAAGTTATTCGGGACCCTCCGGATAGCGAAATTACTTGCGTTTTTGAAGCCGCCGGCAGCAAACCAGGTGTCTCTGAAACCATCGAATGTGCAGAGTTGATAAGATAGCGAAGGAAAGGGCTTGCGTCAACTGTGTCGTGGGGCGAGGTTGCCTTTGACGTGCAATGCAACATTTCAATACAGCGGCACTTCTCGCGCATTACAATAATAATATCTGGGGTTTAACGTCCCAAAACCACGATATGATTATGAGGGACGCCGTAGTGGAGGGCTCCAGAAATTTCTACTATCTGGTGTTCTTTAACGTGCACTGACATCGCACAGTACACGGGCCTCTACCACGTACCTCTACCACGGGCCAATACCAGCGGTCGGGACGGGTTCATGTCAACAGATTGCACAGTATGGCGAGCCACGTTCATCAAGTGGCAACAAGCTAACATCTTACGCCCGAAAACATAACGATTACTCGCTAAAGAAAACAAAGAGCTGTTAAGAAAGATAGGATGCTTAGGCGCACATTTTCTTTGCTTCTAAGTAAACAAACAGATGACTACAGTAACGCTTTCGCTTGCCAAGACATATTTGACATGCTGCAACTGCTAGTGTTGCACAATACACATTTTGTACGTTTAATACAGCCATACTTCTACAACAACATCTGCGTGAGCATACAGTGAATGTATACGTATAAAGATGGTATGCGTTGTCCCTGTACGTTCTGAATAACTTTTCATATCCTTATGCAAACACCGTGCTCCCGTTTCACATTGCACTCTTTGCACAACCAGGACGAATCAACTCACCTTCACACGTGCACACGTACAGCTCGACCTTCGTGGAATGAATCCTTACTTTGAGCTACTTTTTTTCGTTTAGTTCTTTCTTTTCTTCATACCAAAACCATATTTTCGCTTATCCGCGGGGTGCTGCAGTCACTCGATGGCGCCATAATGGGAATATATTGACGGTAATATTTACGTAACGCAGTGGCGTGAGGTAGACAGGACTCGAACGTAATTTCCATTCCACGGTCGTCACGATTGCGTATATGCATCGAGACACGTCCCTCCTCCAGCACATGTCCGTATCCCCATCTCCTTACACCTCGCACAATACGTACAAACCTCTCGCGGTGTAAATCCACCAAGTCCTTAAGGACACCGGTGCACGGACGCGCACCGAAACGACCAAGGTAAACAGAGGAAGGCAAGTGAAAAGGAGACGCGAGACATCGAACATCGTTTTATCCCGAAAAGAGCTATACACCTCGCGAGTAGTGAGGCACTGGCAGAAATGAAAACCGCCAAGCGGCTATAGACGAGTATGTAGCTTCGAAGTAGAGTCCTATAGGGTGTGCGCTATCGTTTTTACAACCTTCAAAGAGACAGCGTAATAATGCAAAGCGGGGTATACATGCTACCGGCGGAGCGGTAGCAAAGCAGCCTCCAAGCAACGTCTCCAAGAAAAGATTCCGCGCCGGTGCCAATCTACGGCGCAAAGATATAAAGCCCCGACTGTAGTCCGAGGTTCTCTACGTCCTACAGGTATATACATACACCCACAACCATCGGCCGGTACGAAGAATGCCTATGAGGTACTGCATAGGATGGATACCGCAGACCGGACCTTCTTCCTCAAACAGTGAGTTCGTGCGGCAGTATTGAGGATCCGTAGAGATTCTATGGAAAGGGGGAGAGGTACTCAGGTTTCTTGATTGAAAGAACGAAGACGGCTCGGGACGATGCCGGCATAGCCGCTAATGCACAGCGACCGCGGCTGGCCTATAACCGTATACACCCCTCTCTTCCATATCTATGTACGCCTGCGTATTATAACGCGCGCGTCGGCATTCAATAAAAAGCGGGAATGTTAAGAAAGAAAGAGAAGAGAAGGAACAATGGCCAGCGGGCTATATGGCGAGACGGGATCGCGGCGCGGCAAATGGGCAGAAGGGACAGTAAAACTGGACGTGATTTACGCGCCAAGGAAGAAGCTGGCCCCCCGCGGGTGTGCCTCTGCAGCGCGCCACATCTTCTCACTGTCCCCCCCCTGACGCCTCGTCGCCGCTTTCCGCCGACGCAGCAGCCTTTCCTGCAGCGAATCAAGTGGGGAAAAAAAAAGAGAAGGGATCGAACCGCCGGCTGGCGCCTTCTTGAGGGCTCACGGGTGCAAGCCGGCCATGTCCAATTCGTGACCGCTGTAGCTTCGTGGCCAAGGCCGAGCTCCGATGTAAGACGTCTTCTGTACAGGTCTGCTGCAGCTTATCCTCGCTCGGCTGCAGTACACCGTAATGAGACGTGTTGAACCCTCTTCATTCGCCCTCTCCTGTGCAACGTAGAAGCATTATAAATGTTACCAGGGTTTCATCTGCACTTCTGATCATTAATGTTACAGGTGTCTACTTTAACCCGCACTCCATGAAAAAAAAGAAAGTGTTCTTCGACTATTTTTTCTGAGTCCTGACTTGCCACGTACATGACTCCCTTTTAAGAGACAAGTTAACTCTCTTTGTAGATCATTATACTCTCTTTGGAGAGTCGTGGGAACCAAAGCAGAGTCGGCGAGTCTCTTTAAAGAGGGTCATATTTGATCAGACGGGACTCACAAAACAGAGTGCACTTTGTTTTCCCTTAGGGCGTAAAGCGATCCGATAGAACGTGGTCGTACGAGCCACCGACAGCCCTAGCCCCGATTCTGAGCTTGCCGTAAGACATAATTAAGTGTTAATTGTTGGTATACAGACGTTAAAAACTACGAAACTGAACAACAGGATTATGCGCTGCAAGGGTCGAAGTGAGCGGTAATACCTCGACCTGCACGCCGCGTAATAATGAAGTATGAAAGGCTCGCGCATGCCTTTTTACGGGGCTCTAAGTTGATCACATGTCTGTCGGTCGCGCTGCACAAGGCACATGTAAAGATGGCAGAGCTGAGAGCTATAGTATAATATTTGATTAATTGTGTGCCTACAGGGTTGGCATGATGAAACCATAATGAAACTTCAGCGCGCGGAATTGGCACAGGCAAATAGGCGAGACAGGACGAACTGCTGACTTCCAACATGTAGATTTAATAGAAAAGAACCTTGCATATACATGTACGGCCGTCACGATTGGAGGCTGTACAGCGGAGAGTCCACGCTGTACAGCCTCCTGTACAGCCTGGACTCCCCGTGAAGTGTACAATCATGAGGAGGCATAATCGAGCTACGCTCTGCTACCTTGATGTCTGCGTTGCTGCACATGTCTCAAGAATTATCAGCTTGTTAAAGCCTTGCAGTGACTGTTCTCAAAAGTTAATGGATTTAATTTAAAGTGAAGACGGCGAGACCGCCCTTAGCTAGCTCACGTCAATCGCCCTCCGTGTGAGATATGATGTCACTGTTTCTGAGTGTAATACCGGTTGGTTGCAGCAACAGAAGGGCTTAACTATTAAACTACAGCGATGAAGGCCGACAGTTGCTTCGACTGCTCATCTGTTTACAATGTAACCATACGTCACCGCACCTATGATTCGCAGTTAAGTAGCTACGTCATTTCGCTTAGTTACACGGATATATGGACTTGGACCACTGCCACCGTTATTTTGTTATGACCTCTGGAGTAAGCCTGGCATCGTCTAAAATACTCAATATCTTGCACAAAGGTTCTTATCAAAGCTGCTGGTCCTAATCTAATTCTCTTCATTCGAGATACTTCAGGACATAGTTAGTTGAATAATATTTTCGTCACCTTGCCTTTTTACGCGCGCTAAGATTAATGATAGCAGACCTATTTTGAGATAATGAAAGAGTTCACTACTTTCCATCCTGCAAACACGTCGAGAGTAGCCAAACAAACGGAAAAAAAAGTATGCGCAGACTTCTAGCGATACAACAGTTACAAGAAACAGCGATAACTACGAGAAAAGAGAAAAAAAGAAGAAAAGATTGAGGTGGCAATGCGCTAAACGGTGAACGTTCGTTTACACCTTCGCCAGCACCGGCAAGATAACGCTATACCTCTTGTACTGCAGATCTCAACGACGAAGACTGAGGAAAATAAAAAAAATAAATAAATAAAAACGAAAGAAAGAAAACACGAAGATGTGGTCGAAGGACGAACCTCTGGAAATTGATAAACGGTTAACCATGGTGATACAACCACACGTGTTCGCCTCACCGTCTTATCGGATCGTTAGGCTGCACTTGTTCAGGGACGAAGATAGCGCGAGACAGACCTCAAAGACAACGGCATCCATCACTCCGCCGTGCGACACGAAACTCGGGAGAAAAAAATAAGAAGAGCCGCATTCGCGGAAACCTCGTTTCGTCTTTTTTATTCAAACGCGTACATTTTTCTTCACTTCGACTCCACGCACGCGCGCTGCGCGTACTATCTCGCAAACCATCGGTTCTTCTTTTGTGACGAGGACGGCGTACACTCTGATCTCGCTCGCAGCTCCGTTGACACGACACCGCCTTCCATGCCACCGTCTCCTTTTTTTAAAGACATTTTTCTTTCGCTGCGTTCTCACGTCTCTCTACAAACACTCCTCGATTCGGACGTTTCTCGCAGGCAAAAAATAAATAAACTGGGCGGCAGTTTTGTCTGGTGTGTCCCGGAGCCACAACTGAACGCCGCGGCACGTCACTTCGAGATGGGAAAGATGCCGAGACGCCAAGCTGGTCCCTTCCAAAAAAGTTTCCGGCCAACTTTTGTCTTTTCTGCGCACCTGTCCAGGTATGAGACTATATATACGACAGACCTCCGACTGCGGCGCACTTCGATGACAATCTGAGGCCTTAAACCAGGAGGCGACTGCAGGTTCGGTGCTTCCTTTCTTTTTTGCCGCTGTCGAGTCCTCGTCACTTTCTGCTTATCTTTCAGGTTCCGTCTCTTTGTCGATCTTGAATCGTTTGTTTCATTCTCATTCCTGGTTTCTCGACTCGCCCCTGTCGTTATAGAACAAACAGGCTCGGAAATTTCTTTTATCGCCCATCTCGTGGTTGAAACTGAGCGCAACTGTAAGAACCAGTATGACAGCGGACGATTAAATATGTTGCAAACTCGTTGCGCTTCGCGACGGTAACCATTATTAATCGCTCACGATTAGCGCGATCCCCGGTTTTCAACAGCGTTCTATAAATAAACGTGTTCTAATTTTCAGACTTTCTCACGGACCATCTTGTTATTGCCGTAATCATTGTTACTAAGCATCTTTTATGCCCGATGCCGCTCGAACTATAGGAGTTTTCTAGCGATTTCTAGCTGCATCTGTTTTGTGCAAGCTCGCCACATCGTGTCTACAAATTCCAAGCTTCATCGCACCTAATCATCCACTTCTATGCTGTCTTCGACTACGTTTCTCTTCCATTACGTCATTCCGGTTAGACCAGTGGTTATCTGCAGTATACATTAAAGGGACTACCCAATGTGTTTCTTCCTTTAAGAGAGAGAATAAAGATAAAAGAAAGGCAGGGAGGTTAACCATGGCTGAGCTCGGTAGGCTACCCTGCACTGGGGAAGGGGGTGAGGGGAATAAAAGTTTGAGAGAGGAGGAGAGAAAAGTCTCCGTGGCATGAATGTTTGTTAACCTTGAAGGGACACTGAAGTGAAACAATGACTCCGTATAGATTAATAAGGTGTTCTCTGAGAAGTCTAATTAAAGCTATGCATTGCACAGCCTTTGCCTCAATTAACGTCACGCCTAACATTCTTAGCTACCTCTCGTTTCGCGGTTCATAACGTCTGAAATTTCTTTGTTAACCTCTAACGTACACAATAACATAAAAGGAGTCCTTTGACACGCTTTAGGGGCGAAGCACCTTAGGGTCTCGGCTTGTCGGCGTATCATGTCGTCGTCATGGTCTCGGCTTGTTGGTCTGTCATGTCCTCACGGTCCATCATAAACGGGTATGCGCCCCGAATATTAGGTGAATCCCACTACTTGCCACCGGTCCATACAATGCATATTATGAGTTAAAGGATTCATCGTTACTGCCTAAAACATTATTAGTCCTTTTTTTTCCCCCTTAGATTGTAGGAAGCATACTCCCTCGCGAGTACACCGAGATGAAATTGCTTCACATTGATTTCGAAGGTGAGACAGAGAAGAGAGTTAGCGAGGGAACAAGGGTGTGATTGGACGTGGGTATGAATGGTGACGTGCGTGTCGGTGATGTGCGTATCACTGTGAGAACGAACAACTCAACGTGCGTGAAGCGAACGTACGGGACGAAAAATGCCGGTCGCTGTTGTTCGTCCATCTGCTCTCACATGCCGTTTTCCTTTGTTTGAGGGCAGGACGGTAATATCAGAGCCCTCAACGTTCTAAAAAAGCGTCGTATGTGGATGTTTCTTTTATGTCGTTATAATAATCAATGTGATTTGACGTTCTAAACTAGGACTAGACGTGAAACAATCTCAAGAGCACAAATGGAAGTTTATTCAAAGGATACATGGAAGCGCTACAGGTGCTTACGCACTAAATGCTTAACTTGCGTCATCAGTATGTGTTATATAAAAGCTAGGCGCAAAGATCACAATACGAATTGAAATAATACACTATATTATATCCACTGTGAACAACGAGTTACATGGTGCACTAAAATATCATGGCCGTAGGTCGGCAAACTAACCCGTGGGTCCACTCGCTCAAATTCACGCAGAATCCGATATTGACTCTGAGTGAATTGAGTTGAGATATTGCGAGCCTGAGCCAGAGTGAGCCCGAATAATAATAATAATAATAATAATAATAATAATAATAATAATAATAATAATAATAATAATAATAATAATAATAATAATAATAATAATAATAATAGTAATAATAATAATAATAATAATAATAATAATAGTAATAATAATAATAATAATAATAATTTGCGATTATGAGCAAGCTCTGTTTCTTCTGCCAACCTGTGACAGTGCTTACAACTAAAAAGAAAAAAAAAACATGCAATTATTGGGGGGTGGGGGGAGGGAGGAGGCAAACATGTTTTATTTTATTTCCTTGTGTGCGACACTGTCGGAAGCTAGACTTTTCCCCGCAAGCAGTACGAAAAAAAAAAAAAAAACAGTTGCGCCATCTGAACATCGATACTATTGACTTCAAGTTCGTCAGAAACCAACGCTCTTCACGGAACTAAACTATGATCAGCAGAATTGACAGCGCATGTCCAGTTCTTGAGTACCCCTTCTACAGGCTTGTGGTTGCTGCTTGTAGTTGCTGCTACCGGCTTGTGGTACTAGAAGCGTTGGCGCTCTTCTCAGCGGGAGTCACATTGTCGTTAATCTACCATGCTAAGTACTGGCCGTCATTGATTCCCAGAAATGCTGTTAACGAACAACATTAAGAAACGTTTCTACTCACCAACTGGTAAACTATGCAACAGGAATCATAACGTATATCCTCGAGCGACCACACGACTTTCGTTCTAAGCGGCAAGTGCCGACGCAAACACAAACACACGGCGATACGGAGCAAATAAAATGAGCGAAATGTTTGATTATGAGCCGTCTCCATTTCATGTGCGCCGTCCCGCTACGATAACCTGTTCCTCGCCCGAAGAGGGGCCTCTCGGGTCTCCAAATTTGACGTCCCTCCATAAACAACGAACTCGGGAAGGGTCCGCCGCGCGGCGTTTTCTCCGGACTCTCTTGCCTCCACGGGCCCGTTTGCCGCCGTCCGTCTATCTGCGCCGATCTGCCTAGGGAGCCAGCAGGCCCCCCGCTGGTTCCCAACAGCCCCCCACAAAATCGGCCGCGATTTTTCAACGCGGCGAACACACTACTCCCGAGTTTCTTTTTCGCCGTCTTATTCTTTTTCGCGCGGTTCCTCTTTCCTCCTTTCCGGAAACGCGCTCCTCTCTCTCTTTTTCGCGTCCGGCCAATGGGGAGCGTGACCGGAAGTGACGCGGACTGGCGAAAGGGGCGGTCTCTCGCTCCGGTTTCCTGGCGAGCAGCGTTCGCCTGCCCTCCCAAGCTGTCAGATGCAGTCATGGCGTCGGATCGGAGGGAGCGTTGGAAATTTGTCTGCTATTTGGCTGTGGTGTTGCCGGTTCTGGTGCGCTGCGAAGGAAACCAAGGTAAGGATCGTCATGCGCGCTGGCTTTGTCGTCCCTGCCCAAACCCTGGATCTTTTGGAGGACCCTCTTCGACCGTCCGTCTCGAGGAGGTGCATTGTTTTCACCCTGCTCGCGCGCGGAATCGGGGGAGCAGCCGATGATGCTTGACCGGAGAAACGCGGCTCACGCTCTCGTGTACGGGAAAGGTCTCCGGCGGCGTGGTGTAGCATGCAAGTCCGGCGTGGTGGTTGGTGTTCACGGGCGCTCGTCGACCGACGGTGCCCTCGGCCGCCCTGCCTGCCGGCAGCCGGTTTGGGAACTTCGCCGCTGGTTCCCCTCGCGAGCTCGTCCCGCTTGTTGTTTTGTTTTCCCAGCGGTTCGTTCCGGCGATGTGCGATGCCGTTGCCTCTTCGCGGGGTGCCTGCAGCTGCTCTTGCGTAACATTTTGGCCTAACGCAGGCGGGATCCATCAGGTGCGCGAAACTGGAGTTGTTAGCACGAGTTGACGCTGGCTCATTGAGATCTCGCGCCAAGTCAGATGGTGAATATAAACAGCTTGCGTAATGTAGTGCACATAATGTCCGTAGCGCTCTTGCTAATTCAAACGTATGAGCGGCGGGGTTGCACTTCTGAGCTTGTCAGAACGTGTCGAAAGCGCGAGGTTGTATACATTTGTTTAAAAAGAAAATTCCGTATGTATCACTGATTGCAAATTGGTTCGCAGGTGATGAGACTTATTCGAAATAATTAGATTGCAGCATGTCAACAGTTTCCGTTTGCAAATATGAATAATTCGTTGACACGCGATCCGATTCTTCTAATTAAAGCGAAACGCGCGCGATTTAGAGGCACAGTCGACGCAGCCCACGTTCGCCAAACCAGAGCCGTGTGTTGCGTTTCTGCGGTCAAGCTGTGTTTTGTGATGGTGCGGTACACGCGGCGGCGAGCAAGGCAACTTTCGACTGGTTCGTCCATGCCCTTCCGTTGCGGTGGGCTTTCCCGCACGACATTGGACCCACGCAAGACGACGGGCCGCCGTGCCGGTTATTGTGCTTGGTGATTTTCGTTTCGCGATTGGTGTGTTTCTTCGACGTTTATTTTGGGACATCATCATCGACGACCTGAGGATTGTGGTCCCTCCAACTGAGAGTCAACTTCAGTGCATCGACATCCGTGCCACGATCGGATTTTCGGAGAAAATTCGAGAGATGATCTCTCAGGATTGGAAGTGATTTTTATTTTTTGTCGGCTCCGATGGTGTGAATCGTTCTGAAAGGTTAAGGTAAGTCGTACTTTCTTACCCATTTTGGCATGATTATGAATGATCTATGCTATGGCTGGTGAGAACCTAAAAATTACAGATGGGACATTATGGTAGAACAGCGGAAAAACTGAATAGTGAACACTCAGGACACAGCTCTGTTCTTTCTGTTCACTGTCCCGTTCTTTGCACTGTTCTGCCATATGTTCATGAACCTAAGAGCCCTTGTGCATTACAAATAGGATTTACCTATTGGTACCACTGTCAAAATTTAAAGTTGCGCCAGCCAATTGCGTTAGATCATCACCGTGACGTCGAACGCTTTTGCGTACTTAAAGCTGTTAGTTTCACCGTAATAGCCCTTATCTATTGGCCACTTGTGCCAGGAGAAAATTTCAACATCCCGGCAAACTTGGCCGAATCGAGCAATGTTCATCCCAACAATGCTTTTCTTGACAACCAACTTTTCACTTGTAAGCCAGGGGTTTATGTTAGCACAGTTTTGTGGAAGGAGCTTTAACTAATAACGACCAACTTTTGTTTACCTGTAATCCAGGAATTTGTTTTAGCATATCAATAACTCTATAGATTCGGACGTTCACCAGTTTTGTAGACGGAGCTTGCACCGGATTCTTGGTTAGTCGTCGAGTACAAACCGAAACGCGGCAAATTTATTGGAGCTTGAAACATCGGGGGCTGCAACGACGTAAGAGTGCGTAGGATCCGGCATGTATTTCCTATACAAGCAGTGGCGTCAGGAAGACCTGTTACGAGGAAATGCGTGGTTGCACCATTCATCGCCAGAGTCGATCTGCCCCGTCGCGTACCCCCAAGGCCCCGAAAACAGATGTGGAGCGAGATATTTTCGCAGGAAGAAACAGGTGGAGATCGGCATCTCTCAAAACGCGAACACGGCCAGCCGCATGACTGTCTTGAGGAAGCTACGCGTTCGTAACTAGATTAAAGGCCGAGACGAATATCAGCAGTAATAAGCATCCCACGCAGTGCGCATGCTCCTGTTTGATAACACGGCCGAGTACACCCAGCTGAACTAAACCGCAGCGTTGCCTGCGACGCAGTAAACGATGTGAAAACACTCGGCAGTAAAAACTAGTAGCTCGTTGTTATACTAAGTAGGTAGTTCGTAATCACTTTTAATTTGGGGCAGAGGATAGAGGGAGGGCCAGTTAGCACTTACAGCAGGTTGTTGTAAGATCAACTAAACACTAATAATAATTGATGAAGTTTAACGTCCCAAAACCGTGATCTGAATATGAGAGACGCCGTAGCGGAGGGCTCCGCAAATTTTGACCACCTGGGGTTCTTTAACGTGCACCTAAATATAAGTACACGGGCCTCAAGTATTTTCGCCTCCATCGAAAACGCGGCCGGGATTCGATCCCGCGACCTGTGGGGTCAGCAGTCGAGCACCATAACCACTAGACCACCGTGCCGGGTCGATCAACTAAACAAAGCTGAAACATAAATGTTGTGACGGTTAATTATAAAGTTGCCTATAAAGTTTAAGAGCATACCTTTCCCATTTTGAAGAATTAACTTAATGTCATCAGCACTAGCAGCAGAAAGGTAAACAAGTAACGACAGTCAGCTAGATGATACTAGCTCCCGAGCGGCCCGCTTCTAAGGGTATTCTCATAACATGTCTCCATGTGCCGCAACGTTATTAAAGATCTGCTAGTATAGGAAGGCAGAAAATTCCTCAAGACACATCATATTATTCTCAGCAGTGAAGTATCTGCAACAAAGTTATTTTCGTCGAAGCCCCAGTACCTTTCTTGCGCTTGAGTTGATCCATATGTTCATTTGCCTTTCGTGTCATCTGGATAAAATTGATGACACCAAGATTGAAACGTCGGCGCTTTCATAAACGAGCACATTTATCAATTCCCGACTCACGTATGTAACGGGGTGCTACTGAGCCGCCTTCACAGCTGTTAAATTTAGCTTCCGTACACTGTCTGACTTTTTTTTCTACGTGTTACTTGTTCATAAAAAAATCACATAAATTTACGCAATATTTTCTAGAGGCTATAATATTTTTCTCTTTGAGAGATGTATGGGTGTTTTCGGTAGTGCGAATGATGTGATCATTTCGGAGAGGTGCGTAAACTTTTACCTCGCCCCGACATCTGTGTTCCTGTATGTTCACTGATGTACACACACCTCACATTTTTTAAATAATCGTACAATTTTGTGAATCGAATGACGCCAACAATAAATAGAAAAGCCGTGTTTCTTAACACAGGAGACGCGAGGTTGTTTCGATTACCTATCCAAGATTGAGTGACATTATCCTTTCACTTTTCAATGACTCATTTTGTAGCACGTTCATTCAACGGGCACTCTCATAATTTAATAACACTTTGGTTAGCTATGAGCTCTTTTTTTTTTTTGTACATGTCGCGCTGAATGAACAAACGTGTTAATTCACGACATGTTAACAAAGTGTTAATTTAACGCAAATTCAACGAGCCCGTTAATTCGCTATGTCTAGGTTAAATCCACATTTCCCGATCGACGATTACAAAAACACGCCCTAATATTTGGGGCACATTTGCATTCGAAAATTCGATAACTCAATCAAAATTTTAGGAAAGTCCAATTTGTGGAAGTTGTGCATTTAACTTCTTACACGGCAGCTGCAAAACGTTGCGCGTTCACGAAATAGATTTTCAATTTTTCACCTGAACAGCTGACACGTGGTGGCAGAAAGTTGAAAATCAGCACCACTTTTACAGACACTTAATACGAAAGTGATGACCACGTATGAGCGCATGAACACCCACAGAACACAGTCACGTCAGCTGTTAAAAGCGTGCATCATGATGCACGCAACTTCAGCCGCATAGAGCGTCGCTCTGTGGCATGAATGTTTGTTAACCATAAAGGGACACTAAAGTGAAACAATGACTCCGTATAGATTAATAAGGTGTTCTCCGAGAAGTCTAATGTCGTTAATTTCACCATGTCAAAATCAAGGTCAAAGTACCATTTTTAAATTCCGCGCCGAAATCTCCGCGTTTTACGTCACGGATTTCAAAATGTATTTGTCACATTTTGGTGACATTGGCTGAACGAAATTTCCTGAAAACTTCGTATGTAAAGAGTATGGCCCGCAGAGAGGTCGGTCTAATTCATTTTTACCGATTGGGAGCTGCGTAGGCACTAGAACACGCCGTCGAAATCTGTGACGTCACATCGTTTGGTGCGGGAATTTTAAGGTGGCGTCACTGCCCGCGTTTTCTTCTCCCGGCAAGCGTGACGAATGTGGAATTTTGAAAGAATAATTTAGCAATAACAGAAAAATAGTTTTCTCTCTAGTGTCCCTTTAAGACTGCAGCGTTTTTCCATGCATTCCCGTTTCTTATGGCTTCTTGGTTAACACGTAAAGCAAAATTGACAGCAAAACCGGAAAGGCGTTGGTCTCTGGTTCGATTCCCCAGGCCAGGAAGAATTCTTCAACGGCAAAGCGCGTAACCCATTTCTCTCAAACATGCGTGTGTGGTTTCCTTCGTAGCTTCGCGCTACTCTGCGATATCGAGTTAACAAAATCTCTCTTCGACTTCGTGGAAGCCGTCTCCACCTTGCGGATTTCTTCGGAACCGATTTGCGTATACCCGAAGACGTGGGCGATGTCTTTCCGCTCCGGTCTGACTGCATTACGTCGCACTGTCTCCAGTACGAACTTCCAGTTTGAGCCATCGCCTCCAAGATTCACTTGCAGTGGTAGAATGGCGTCGTTGCTTCTTCTTTCATACCGCTTGTCGTAGCATCGCTTCATTGGTGTTACGCTTTGCCGTGATCATAATCAGGCGCAGTCCAGCTAGCGCCAGTGTGGTGGGCGCGTTGAAGGCCCTGACAAAATCCTTGCGCAAGTGACTATAGTAAGAAAGAAAATGTTATTTTTGCTACACCCTCAGCTTGCGTGTCTACCTCAGATGACATTGCCTAAATTTCAGCGCACTGTGTCATGCCACGTTGACCGCGAGATTTGACATTGACAACTGCGGATTCCCGGTTCTTTTCACTATTGTATCTTGTTTACGTTTGCTCAAACCGCGAATACCGTACGAGCAATCTTATTTGGCAAATGCATATACACAGGACCCTATTGACTGATTCTGTGACGTCTTATAGCTTCATCCACAAAATGCTAGAAAATAAAGTTCATAAATACGCAAAGGTGGCGCCCAACCCTTTTTTTTTTCTTCTATTCTTCTAAGTGTCATGCAATTGTTGCTTCCAACAAGGCCCTCTCCTGAAAGAATGAAGGAAACAGTTGCACAGATATTCGCTTCGACTTTGGCTTTCTTTCGCGGTTTCCCGCTCCGATCCATGTACGTTTGCGCGCGTATTGGAAGATAAATATAAAAACACCAACTGGTGTCAATTGCTAGGCCGCAATGTTCCCAGAGAGATGACAGTTTGCGATCCACTATTTGTAGTGCAGCCGTTCATGGGATCCTTTAGTAAGGAGAGCGCACCCGCCTCCTCTCAGTCTGTTTACTTTGCTCCGATAGCCCAAACAGTCAGGTAATGCGAGACCGGCTAGCTGTCGCCGGTCCTGTCAGTGCGTTATCTCTTCGCGAAAGGACCGCTTTTATTCTTCCTTTTTTGACGATCCACTCGTTCGACATGCTGCGAGGAGAAAAAACAAAAGTGCATACACGGTCGAAGCATCACCGAGACGTAAGTGAGGCGACTCGAGATAGCTACGAGTTTTTCTCGCTACACTGGTTATTAATTTTTTATTCCTGTTCTCATGCAGAGGGGCCGTTCTTTTTACTTAGGGTTCGTCGTCGGTGCTGTGTACTCGTTTTCTGATAGGCTTCAAGCACTGCGGAGACGGCGCAGGGCCCGGACACGCTCGCTGC
The DNA here is from genome assembly GCA_030522465.1 of Rhipicephalus appendiculatus. Lineage (NCBI taxonomy): Eukaryota > Metazoa > Arthropoda > Arachnida > Ixodida > Ixodidae > Rhipicephalus > Rhipicephalus appendiculatus. Next base: position 1,095,147 of record JALIZH010004988.1, read on the forward strand.
ATGGATTCCATCTCGCTGTCTAAAAGAAGCCTCCCATACATAGGCCACGCACCATCGGCGTCGGCCGACTGGTGGTGGTGGCTTATGATTTAGTTGCGACTTGGCTTCGTGCGTGTGTGTGCGCGTGCTTCCCTTACTTGGCTGCCGTTATCGGCCCGAGGAATGCCGCCAGTGCCAACGAACGTCGCGTCGCCGCCGCCGAAGCTTCGCGTTATCCCCGCGTACAGCTTCTTTTGCTTTCACCAGAAGAGTGCTCGTGATTGGTAGGCACCGCGGAGAGAAAAAAAAAGAAATCTGTCTGTGCCAACATGGAGAGCATAACTGCGGCAAGAAGCTTTGGCCCCAGCGGCCGCCCTTAGAGGTCACTCACTCAGTGGCGCCCTGTTCCGAAGGTCTGCGGCGCTGCTCGCCTGCCTCCTTTCTTTTCTTCGTCTCTCACCCCCGAAAGGAGAGGGTGACTGGACCCCGAGCGGGCGTCCGTGTTTACCCCTTCGCGCCGGGTGATAAGTGGTGATGGGAGGGCAACTTTGAGTGATTTAGTTTCGATGGGCGGGATTCGTATAGTCGGTTCGTGCGTCTGGGACGCTTTCGCTTTTCTTTCTTTTCTTTTCTTTACGCGCGCTCTCCCAATCGCTCTCTTTCGCTCACTTCCTATCCACCGAGAGCGCGCTGCCTTGCAAGAAAGGCTCGACGAAGAAAAAGAGAGCGCTCCGCTTTCGCAACTGAAGCGCGCTCGCGCGCTCCGATGTTGTTCTCTCTGGCCGCCGATCAGCCAGGCCAGCCCGCCGTTTTGAATGCAACGACGTCTCTCTATCTTCTTTTCCTCTCTCGATCGTTCGCTTTAAGCCCGAAGGAAGGCTGCTGTTGCACGTCTAAAAGAAAAAAGGAGATGTTCTTGCTTTCTAGCGTTCCTTCCTATTCGGATTCTTTCTGTGTGCATGACGCGGGCTGTGCGTATAGTGAGTACTATAGGCGTGTATACGCTCTGGCTTTCGTCTTCTCGGCGCGGCGGCACATTGTCTTGGCATCCTCATCTCCGCCGCTTCGGGGAGTTTTCCTCAGAGCGCTCCTTTCGTTTGTTTACTCGACTCTCTCTTCCGTACGCATATAGCCTGCCTTTCTCGGAGGAGTCGTTGTTTTTTGCCCTTCTTCTGGCGTCATCCACCTTTTTGCTCCGTTACGGGTTGCCTCGTTGTTTTCCCGCACCGCAGTTTTTCTTGCCGACCGTGATGACGATACTGAGAGACGAAATCCCACCACCCACGTACCCCTTCTTTCTTGCTCGTCGAACGGGGAAACGCGGTCTTGACTTGTCTTCGGCCGGCGTTATCTCCTTTTCTCCCCGGTTCCGGGGAGAAAGCTCCTGTTGACATGAAGCTACGGACCGAGGAGGGTTTTGTTGACGTTATGCGAATGGGAATAGGTTTGTTGTATGTATGGCATATACTCCTTTGCCCGGGCGCGTGCGTGTAGTAGTTCGCACGCGATGATAGAACGGAAACGACGAAAGAGCTGCTGCTGGCTCCGTTTCGCTGTGTTTGGTAATGATTGCGTTCGAGGCTGTGCGTAACCCCGGAAACTCTCGTGAAATGAATACGCCGACAGAGAAGCGCAGCAACGGAGGTCGTAAATATAAGCAAATGTAAGGTAGGTTTTCCAGGAGCTAGGGTAACACGGCCATCAACCGAATAAACGAAGCATTACATAGATCACTGCGTCTATGTCAGCACTTTCCTGTTGCCACATTCCTGTATAGGGTGTTTCCTGTACAGGGTGTCACGCGCAATTAGCGTGATGTGCAATGAACTCTGAATGAAGTCTTGTAATCACGTTGTCATGCTGACGTATTGTGTCTTGTTTGCGGGCACATTCGTGCGCAGAACAAAATCGTACGGTCTTCAACATTGGTAAGCAACGTGTTCTTAAGAGCTTTGACAGTGTTATTCCCTCTGCCACATGTATCTCCTTCTCCGTTCCTCTTCTGTCCCGTCATAGCTGAGCTGCTTATAATCCCTAGCATGTTTAGCTGTGAGGTCAGGATATGAGTGTCTTCATCTCAGATAATGGTCGTTCCCTTACTGTCTTGCTGCGGTGACAAGTGATTCGCTGCTTGAATTAAATTCCATCACTTCTATAACAGGTGTTAAAAATTTGCTTCGCAGCTGAAAGAGCGCTTTCTAGGATCAGGCAGCGCACGTGAATGTCCTCGACTGCCGGGTGCGGCTTCTTTCGCGTGCTATACTCCGTGAGAATTACGTTTTGGTTGCAAAGCGGTATGTAGTCTTGTCGAGAACCATGCATGCCTTCAATGCGACCTTCTTCACGATGCCGCGGTGAAGCGCCCTTCACCCCAGCGGTGGAATCACGAAACGCCTCTTGATCTCAGATTCTTTCATTCTGGCGATACCATAGTTGCCCCGTCCTCTGCCAATACGCTACCCGAACGGCAGAGGGAAGCTCAGGAAGGTGAAAAAAAAAAATCTGATTGCTTGCTTTCTTGGCTGTCTGACTCCTTGTCTCAAGGTGGCTATGAGATGTCGGTATGGGGAAACACGGCTGGTTCAGTGGTTCGTTTAGAGTTACTGTGTGTAGGCTTGCCTCCGAAACTCTACGCTCGTTTAATCCTCTGCTCACTCTACCGGTCACGTTGGCTCGCTGCTTTGCGCTAGCGAGCATCGTGAAACAGAGTGCCTTCGGTGTTCGCATGTCCGCCCCTCGGCGTCTCGTCTTTTCGGCGTCTGCCGAGTGCGTGTGGCCGCCGCCGCGTCCTCTCTGGCGACGCACCGGCATGCTCGTTCGGGGGGACGCCTGTGGGAGCGGGGAATGAAGGAAGGAAGGAAGAAGCGCGGCGGCCTCCTCCGAGACGTTATAAATGGCGCTGCGCGCGAGGACGCCCGCAGGAGGGGCCGTCTCGGGCCGAAAACTAACAATGGTCAGCGCAATTAACGTCCGCCGCCGAGAAGAGCTCGCTCCTCTCATGCCGCCGGCGCTTGTGGTGCTGCGCCTCGCGTAATACAACGCACACACGCCACCACCACACACTGCAGCAATAGCAGCAGCACTGCCGTCTTTGCGATGAAGGGAGGAGGGTGGCTCCCTGCGAACTGCATTCCAAACAGTCGCCCCCCCCCCCCTTCCCTGGACGGCAACAACTCTGCCGTTCCGTCTCCGCACCACCACCCCCTCGCCCTCGTCTGGCGGTCCTCGGCCTTGCCTAGCCGGACGGCCGGCATGGACGGCGGCCGTACTACACGAGCCCTGCTTGCAACGACGGAAGAGCGAACGAGCCGCCGGCCCGCTGCGTTGCCCGCCGTAGCGCTGCGCGGCCCGTCGACTGGTTCATCATTGAACGGGCGCAGATTTCGCCGGCCGTGGCTGATTATAGTAATTTCGTATCGACTCTCGCGTTATCGATATGGACGTCTTTTCCGACCGTGTGTGTGTGTGTGTTTGTGCTGCGGTGGGGTGTGGATGTTGTTTTTGGCGAGCGCTCGGCCCTCTTTTTTTTTTTTTTTTTTATTCCCGCGTGCTCTTCTTCTTCTCAGAGTCCCTCTCCCTCTTCGCTCGTGGCAGCGTCTGCTGCTTCTTCCTGTGCCTCGTCCCTCGCTGCACGTGCTGATGCGAAGCTAGACGATCAAGGGGCTGCTGCCGAGGCTCGGTTCACCTTGTTGCTCTCGCCGCCGCTGGCCCATCCTGCGGCCAGTCGTGGCCCGTTCAGGTCACGCCTAGCTTGTTCCCCTTGTCCTCGGCTCGCGGGCCTCCTCAGTCGATCCGCACGCGCGGCTGCTCCACTCGGGCCTTGCCTTGCCTTTACCGTGTGGGTATTGTACCCGACAAAAGGAGGAACAGTCTTCTCGCACGTCCTGGTATTGTGCGCCGCCGTCGTCTTGTTTGTGTTGACCGTGGCCGCAGCGCGTCCGGTTCGCGTTTTGGCGCGTGTTTCACCGGCTCGGCACGGCCTTACGTAACCTGCCGCCCACCCACAGACGCGAAAATCGCTTCGCCGAAGGGTGCTTTTCGCTGCAGCGCACCTTTGGGACGAAAGGGAGGGAACGCGGCCCAGCTGCGAACGCGCCCGAGTCGTCGCCCTTTGCCACTTGACGAAGTTTCGAAGCTATCAGGAGACAAATTCGCTTCGCAACATTACAACTCCAGTTTTACTATCGCACGGTCACTCGTAGCTTGTGCGAGGCCGGCTATGTTTGCCTCCGTGGTGACAGTTATTGCTATTAGCGTTCTTCCTCTCGGTGACCTTTCCTCATAGCTACAACTTCTTATGCCACTTAGAAGTGCCGTCGCAAATTCATGTACGAGGGATCTTCTTGGCAAATGGAGCGGCTGCCACTGTATTTCTTGTTTCGTTTGCTTCATCAGCGTCGTCGTTTTGTGGTTAGCTATATGACAAACATTTGTTAATCATCTGTGAACCTTACCACTGTCGTACAATAGCTGCCACGCTAATTTGCTCGGCGTCGAGCAAATTAGCGTAGCAACAATTTTTTCGCTATTATATCCCGCTTGCAGTTGCTCGAATCAACAGCCACGTGCTTTCGGACAACCAACTTAACGGCCAGTTTATTAAGGCAAACGTTTTCGAAAGGAACATAGAAAGCACGGGTTAGCGCGCAATCTTCTGGACACATCAGATTCAGCCGGACCCACTCATGATGGATGACCCACTCGTTACAATGGTCACACAATAGACGCGTTCGTTTCGAATGGGGGGAGTACGTGGCGACCTCTTTCTTTTCTCTATCTTTCTTTTTATTTCTTGACTGATCTAACTTATATCTCCGATCAACGGGGACGGTATTAAACAGAGGCTCCCCACCCCCCCTTCCTACCAAGCGTCGCCTCCGTTTCGCGCTCGACTGGTCTCTGCACTATACACACTTCTCCTGCATTCGCCCGGTTGCCTTCTGCTCCCTGCCACGCGGCTTCTCCTTAGCGCATCCCCTTCCACCTTCGTTTTTCCCCCCCAATCCCGCTTTCTTTCCCCGCCGTTTCCCTCAGGGCTATCGCGCAACCTTTCCTCCTCGCCTCGTCGTTCCCCGCTTTTCCCCCCGCGGCTCTTCCCTCCTTCTCCCCCGCGTATCGATCGAGGCAACGCGTCGCTGCCCGGCCGATTAATCCACGCTGCAGTGCCCGGCGCGTTCGTTGCCCAGCCAGCTCCAGCGGTCCGGGAAGGAAGGGAGAGAATGGGGGAAAGTCGTGGCTACGCTTTGTTCTTCCTTTCTTTTCCTTCTGCGCGCCTCTCCCTTTGCGTGGTCTTCCCCCCACCAAGTGTTTTATTGTCTTCCTACGGAGATGATTCCTCCATTTGTATTGCTTCTCTTTCTGGACGCCCGCCGCTTGTGCCTCGGGTGTTGTAGTATATATGCTGCACGTATACGTGCTTGATGCTCGCTGCCGGCTATTAGGTGCTTTTTTTTGTCTCGATAAAAGCGTGCAGCGTGGCGCGTCTGATGAGTTGGCGTACCAGCGAAGCGACCGTGTATGTTTTGTTCGCATAGTTCTGCGTGAACGTTAGGGATGAATGAAACTATCTATGAATAATAACAACATTGGAAAGGAACGCTGCTGACAAATAATAAAAACCCACGGTTAGCACGCCCGTGATGTTGTACACAGCTCGAAAAGGACAAGGTCAGGAAGTGCAGCGACGGCACGTTTTCTTCTTCTTCTTCTTCTTTTTTTTTTTTTGTTGTTGGAAAAGAGGGACGGCAAATTTTCATCATGCTGTTCATCAATTTTTTTTAAATTTATTCTTCCATGTGGGAACATTGTGGACACTTAAACAACTGATCAACACTATATACAATATTTACAGCCCAGCAGTGGAGGCCTGCTGGGACTCTTGTAGAGCAATTGTATTCGTACAATACGAGGATGGCCAAATGGAACATTGTGGACATGTTCCATTTGGCCATCCTGGTATTGTACGAATGCCACAGCTTTGACGCTTGCGTTTGAACGTACAGAACAAGAAAAAAAGTGATTGAATCATGAATTACCAGCGCCCATCGTGTAGGAACGAAGAGGGTGTCTTCATATACGGAAACTCGACGGATGTAACTTTGCATAGCATTCAGTGCAAATCAGTGCTCTGATTAACTGATGCCCGTCGTAAAGCGTCCTCAGTACTGCACAGTTCTAACCTTGACAAGGCATAAAAACCCAGGGGGATGGTTTGTACGCGCTATATGATGTTATAAGGGGTGGCGGTACAGTAGGAGAGACAGCAGATGAAGGAAAGGAGGGGGTGTAGCAATTGAATGGCGGAAGGGGCGCGTGCGGGGAAAACGGTACAACCCCTTCTCTCTTTTTTTTTTTTTTTGTCAATACGGCATTCGTCGCTGTACGTACACGTATCCGCCGCGCTCGGCGCTTTGTCGTCGTAACGACCCGACAGCGCCTGCGATTATATTTACATCGAAAGCTAATTTGGACCGGAACATTCATAACGAGCTTGCCGCCGCTTTTTTCTTGCTGTTCTGCATATCCTTTCACCGCCGCCCCGCACAATCGTGAAGCGTGACAGTGGTTTTCCTGCTTTTCTGACACGTACCTATAAGTACGGTCTTTGTTGTGTTATTCTCCCCCGCTTCATTTATTGTATTTTTTTCCCCGAGAGTCATTCGATTGGGGTATTGATTACTCAGATCCTCCCCCTCACCCCCAGCCTCCCCCCCCCCCCCCCTTTTCTTCGTGTCTTAGTAGTGATACAGCTGCGGGCGGGTTTATCCTGGCAATCAAAGCATGCACTGAACCGCGGTGCGTGTATACAGATGTTGTAATTTCAAGAATTGCGCTCGTTGTAGAGCAATGTAATACTGATAACGTTTGTGCGAGCGTGGTATACAACCGTGGGCGGTTCATAAAACACTCGTTACGCACCATCTGTCATAACGCACCGCTTCCGTAAGAGGGCGTCATATCTGTAGATCGCGTGGGGCGTTCTGAATGAAAGCTTTCGGACCCCCAAAAAGTGAGTAGCGCGGTGTTCTATATTACACTGAAACTTGCAGTATCAAAGTTTTTGAGGAGATGCGTCTCGTATAGCCTATAAGCAGGAAAAAGTGCATACCTCGGAGAAAGAAGCCCCATGGCCGCCTCTTAATCAAAAAATTGCAGTCTGATGTCGATTCGCCTCGTCCGCTATCTGGTCTGCGCGTACATTTCCGCTTCCGCTTTATAGCAGCTGCTTTATAAAGTGTCCCGTACGGCGACTCTTTCCGTGTTGTGAAATACAGTTCGCACGCGACTGGACGTCCCGTTTCGCACGGCCGAGTGTAATAGCGTAAACCGAGTCGTAAAGTCTCGCCGTGGTTCTTCACGTGCACTTCGCAGGTGTCGATCGAAGCGCCGCCGATCGGGCGTGGAAGGCAAAAAGCGGATGCGTATACGAAACCCGCGCGCGCGGAGGCAGAGCGAATCGAGTTATCGCGCTCCAGATTCACTTGGCAGCAGCGGCGCCTTGATAATGCATCGCGACTGGAGAGCGAGAGCGTTGCGCACTCGTTCAGTTTTACTGTACAACGCGGCGCCGCTAAGGCGCGCGTTGTGTGTCTGTGTGTTTTGGGTGTTTGTGTACTGCGCTTGCGGTGAGAGCGGTCGACTTTTTCTTCTTTAGTGTGGCTCGCACCCCGTCGTCCCGCCCGCGTATACCACCGGGAACCTGTCGAAAGTGATATATGCGCTATAACCGTTGCACTTTGCGCACGCGGTGCAATCTGGATTCGGTTCTTTCCCCGTACCGATATCTATTCCGTCTTCCACACCTGAGAAATATACTACGACGCGTTTTCCTCTACCAGAGCAGTTCTTTATTTCGTTTTATTTCTTCATTTTCGAGAAAGTGCCGGAAGCACTTTCACGCCCGACGCTCCTTAATGCGTTGCTCGCATTTCTTTTTTTTTCTTCCAGCACTCTGCTTATCTCAACTCACTTCTTCTACGGCGCTCTGTTTCTAATCCCATTACCGCTTCGTTTTGCCCTCCCCCCCCCCCTCCCACCCGCTTCTTCGATGGGATTATGCCAGTTTGCGAAAGCCCCTTTCCGATTCGCATTTCGATCTCTCGCGCGCGAATCGCGAAACGAAAGTGGTGCGAAGATTGATCGAGACATAACTGCTTGTCGAATAATAGGGCAGGAAGGGGGGGCTTTTAACGCTTAAGACAAGACGCTAAGCGCAGCACAGCGGCAGCACGTAAGCTTGGTTGAGATGGACGGAGACACTCCGTATACACATAGCTGCGTGTACGGAAGGCATGTCTCGCTATAGTAGCGACTGCGTACGTAATCGGACGTAATTCGCGTGGCGAGAGTCCCCAATGCCTGTATGCTACGTATCCGCTGTAAGCACGTCGTTACTCGGCCACTCCTTCCATATATTTCCTTTATGCCCCTGTTTTGCTCGGAACGAATCGTCGCCTTCTCGGTTCTTACGAGTCCCATCTGTAACTTAATGCTTCACCGCGGCGTGTGTGTTTCGCGGTATCGTTTCTGGATCGCTGCCCAGAAGTTGGTGTCTATCTCTTCCGTTATGTATACGGCAGGCACAGTCGATGTCGTCGTCGCAGTTATAGCGAACGCGCGAATGTGGCTGTTAAAGTGGAACGGAGAAAATGCGGAAAACGTGTCAACTTATACACAGCGGAGAACTAAACGATTGTGCCCCCCCTCTTTCTTTCTTTCTTTCTTTCTTTCTTTCTTTCTTTCTTTCTTTCTTTCTTTCTTTCTTTCTTTCTTTCTTTCTTTCTTTCTTTCTTTTTCATTTCGATGACGATTCTCCACGCTCGATTTTCGGTTCGGTTCCTCCATCCTTACGCATACCACCCTCCTTATCCCCAGCAGCCTCGTGGTTCCCATATTGAGAAGACACGGATAGCGGTATCTGTGCCATATATACGCCTCGCGTATGGAGGGGGTGCTCCCGCGGTCCGACGCGGTCGCAGATTCTGTCCACGTCGTGTCGACAAAATAATCAAAAGTATAAGCGCGCCGCGATAACGCTCGACAGCCGTTTGTGTCGATGCTCTCGGGAAGCACGAGGCGCAGCGAAGGAAGTGCGCGCACCCATATTGCCGTGTTCCTTTTCTATACCCGTGTTCTTTTTCACCCGGCTCCCTTTCTGTATTCCCTTTTATCTATGGCGTTCATTTTCTGTGTGTCCTTTATTCCTTTATGCAACTCCGCCGGCTGCTCGTTAACGGGAGTGTTATACGCGGGTGGCTGCTGAAAGTGAGTGAGGGGGAGGGGGGGGGGGGGGCGAAAAGGAGGTGTCGTCGGCAAATCGTCGACGTCGTCTTATCTGGGTCGTCGTTTCGGTACTGTATGCGTGCGCGCGGTGAACGTTGCTGCCGCCGCCTTCTCCTCGGTCCCTGCGCGCCCGCTGTTCTGGCGAAAATCTCGGTTGACCTCGTCGTAACGAGATTGCCTCCTGCAGCCGCCCGGTGCTCTATTGGCATGCGGGTGCTGGTGCGAGCGCCGCGGCACAGTCGCGCGTGGCGTTTTGTTGTTGTTAAAGCGTTTTCCAGCGCGGAGCTTCCGCACCGTGTCGCTTTCGCGACGACGACGACTTGGAACTGAAATGGCGTGTACCGCGACTCGGCAGTTTCGTCTCTCTTTCTTTCGCGGCTTTTGTTTGTTTTTTTGTTCGGCGCTAACCTTTGAGCGCTGAGATGTCTGGTGTGGGTTTTTTTTCTCCTCTCTGTCTCTTCCGTTTCCTGGTTTCGTGTTCTTCCGTTTCTTTCCTTCCTTCTTATCTCTATTGCCGTTATTGTCGCTGCGCGCGTTTATTTGGCTTCCTGGCTTGTCTTCGGTTGTCGTCTTCTCCTACACAGCTCTTTTCTTTCTTTCTTTCTTTCTTTCTTTCTTTCTTTCTTTCTTTCTTTCTTTCTTTCTTTCTTTCTTTCTTTCTTTCTTTCTTTCTTTCTTTCTTTCTTTCTTTCTTTCTTTCTTTCTTTCTTTCTTTCTTTCTTTCATGCGTGGCAGCTAAGATTTTGCAGATCGCTAATGCGAATGCATTTTCGTTCATCGCTTTCGAATGAGTGTTTCGGGGTAGGAATTTTGTGATGTCATGCAGTGAAACCAAAATTGTTATTCAACAAGCGCCCAACTGTGTATTTCGCCCGTGTAACTAGTTAATTACATAGTTAATCGAGACAAACCATTTGTAGTACCAGTGGGACGTGTGCAATTGTGTTCGAGACTGTCCCGTACACTGGTTTGTTTACAGCCGTTTAGAGACTCTTATTCAGCAGTTGTTAACGTTCGTGCCAACGCACTGTTTGGCGGTATACCGCTTCGTCGTTAAGCGAACCGCTTCGTCGTTAAACGAGTCAACTCATCCTTCTCCAAGGAAGAGCAAACACGTGTACGTACGAAAGCGTGAAAGATTTGTGTCATAGAAACGGGGCCTTGGGAGATGGGAGTTTTATGTGCTGACGGGAGTGGCCGGAATTGTTTATTGATGGCTAGAAGACAAGTTCAAACACCGTCAGGGACAACACTACCAATAGACGTTTGTTGTCCCGAACAATGCTGCCCGAGAAGGCGGTCGACGCGCGGGCGAGTGCTTTCATAGATGGGTCGTTGTGAAATCACAGCGCTGAACGTTTGCATCTATAGGCGTTCTGACGCAGCGTTTTCTCGAGCCGGTGTCAAGGTTGATGCGACTGTAAGAAGAGGTTGCGTGTTTTTGCACGAATGTATTCTTTCGAACGTTCACTATGTACCTACCCTGCTTAGTGCTGACGCTGGAGGACAGTGTTCAATACTTCAATTGATAGCGTGATTTCTGACTGCGTGAGCGGCATTCGATCTGAAAAGAACGCGCAGCATTACCAGTTTAATATTTGACTTAGTTTATTGTTTGCCAACTCGCCCAGCTTTTAGTTGACATATAATTAGATCGTTGCCCTGAAGAGCCGTCGTAATGGACTGATGGGTGAGACCCTAAGAAGGTTCGAAGGGACTTGAGAAAGTAATCACAATGATGGAGAAAAGATTAGGCTGTCTGGTTATTGGCGAGAATGGTAATAGTTAACATAGAGTGAAGATGTGCTAGGAGCAACTAAAGAAAGCAGTTTATTTGGGAAATATCAGTTCTGTCTGCATGCGCGAGCAAATCACACCAAGAATGCGTTTGTGAGTCAATTAACTTTTGTACTGCTGTGAAAACATGCGAGGAGTCCAATTTAGGCAAAGTCCTTTCTTTGCTCTTTCTTTCACTTCTAACCTGTGTAGGGCAACTCTACTTGTGACATCGAGAAGCCATTGAGCCGTCTTATTCGACATACATTGACCGTGTATATTGGAACGACGTCGTGGAACGTGCATACGTGGTAGATATATCGACTGATATATAGAAGCTGTAGGCGTTTCGCATTTCTCGCAAGAGCTGTGAGAAAGAGCCCGTGAATTTAGAGTGCTAACCTGCGATGTCGAAAAGACCAGTTTCGAGCGTATCATCGTAGAAAGCAGGGCAAGCAATGGAGACAAGGAAAGGACCACACGTACACAGCACAATATGGTGTACTATACGCTTAAAGAACGAAACCACTGACGCGATTACCAATAACGAATCCGATCACTTTTATTCCACGAAAGAAACATTGTTACGTCTCGCAAAAGGACGTCCAATATACGCCGTTGCGGATCAAAGCGGTCTTCGTTCCAGGTCACACGCTGTTACAGACGGGGATATATCGGAAGCTCTTTATTTATTTATTTATTTATTTTGCGTTGCGCCATCAGAGACATCAGAAGGGCGTGGAGTCAGCTACCGTGACGTCGTTGTTGAAGCATTAGCGCGCGCCGCATGCGTCGGTCGTTGAGTGAAGGGCTCCAATCCCCGTCGTCGCCGTCGGTGTATACGATGACGGCGCGCTGATGGAGGCACGGCTTTTGCCTGTACACCTCTCACTCGACGTCACACAGGATCGCGAGATGCCGTACGTGAGACCGCTATAATCGTGAAAAGGGTGGAGGCTTCACGGGGGCGTTTACGACTATCCTTTCAGGTAACGGCCGTACTTCAGAAGCACGTCTCCAGTGATTTAGATCGTCTGAGAATGTGCACAAGGCGTAGCAATCGAGCGAGGTTGAATGGAAGCAAAAGCCAGCCTCGTACTTGAGGTTGGCTGCTTCGGATGAGGCAATCCAGCGTGAGGATGTTCCAGGCTGTGGGATACGCTCTTAATTAAGAGCCGTTATAAGTAGTTAATGAACGTTACGCGCGCTAGATTAAGTAGTTTATCGCGCGTTAGGTGCAGTTAATCGGTTAAAAGCTTGTCTCGACCGTAACTAAACGGGGGTATACCGCGAAGAAACTCCTTAAAGCACCGGGGTCCCTGCAGTAATTGGACGCGGACCTCTAGCATACCCAGTTAACTGCGTGCAGGTCCTGTAATCGCGAGGTCTTGCGTTGCTCGTCGTATACCACTCGCGCTGAGCAAGAAAGGGGCATGTAATGAAGTAGTGGCGCAACGGCGCTCACCGCCGACCCTTTTTAACTGCTCCCTATTATGCTGACGGGACGTCGACCCGCATTCTTCACATATGTTGGGTGGCCGGCGTCGAACCGTTAAATCGAAATCGTCCAGGTGAAGTTAGGCTTGCCGTCAATCTCGACAGCGTGGGCCGCGCGTTGCGTAAAATTCCCTGTGGGTTCGACGGTGGAGTCTGTCGTCACTGTAACGCTAAAGGAAGAGTGCGCATTGTTGCACGCTCGAAGCCGGCCGGCGCGCTCGAAGCCTGACATGTATGTATACGACCGTGCGTTGAACGTCTCGCATCGCCCGCGTGTTTCCTTCCTTTCTCACTCTCTCTCTCGTAAAATGGTGCACAACGAGATCGGCCTGCCCGGAAAGGCGTCGACGTTTCGGCGCGCAAAATTGCGAAAACGTTTCCGATTGTCGTGTTCTTCTTTTATTTTTTTCCCCCTTGATGCAGCAAGCCGCAGCTGTGCCGCATGGGAAGGGTGCATGAAAGGTCCCCCCCCCCCCTTCCTCGGAAGGTTCTCGGCGTTGCTTTGTGGATGCCGCTGACGTGGTTGGTTCGGACCGGCCATCGCGTGCATTATTCTGTCAGCGCTTACGTATAACGGCGCACGGGGCTTTACGCACGCGCGTAAGAAACGTTATTGCCCCGTTATTTCCCTGTCAGCCGGGGGGCGGAAAGCCCATCGCGTCTTGTGCAAACACTTGCTCCAAATTCCTACGCAGACGCTGCACATGTCTGTGTCCACTCTTATCAATCGTCTCCTGGCAGATTAACACGACAAAGAAAACGAAAGATGTGAAGCGGGGAAGCCGAACTTGCTGTTCCTCCTTTTATCACTGAAAATTCGTTCCGTCTTAGCATATACCTATGTCAATGCTGACGTGGAACCGGAACTGAGGGGAATAAGGGAGAGAAGATGCATGCATGAGCGAATTCATACGATTTGTGCAGTCCAACGTTCTTGCGCCACCAGCGGAGAAGAGCCGTTGGTCTGTAGTAATCCCGAGTGTGCGCCGCTGATGTCAGTGATTCACAGCACGGCGTCATACAGACTTTCGAGGCTCAACAATCAAAGAAGCGGCCTTCCTCACGCCATTTCTGCCATCATTAACCCATCTGTGTTTTCTGAAGCTATTAAAAACACAAATGTATAGTTTTATTAAACACCACCCCTTATGTAATACCCCTAAAGGCGGAATTTAAGGAAATAAAGTGAAGTGAACGGAATCACCAGCGTTACAGCTTGTTCAAGATTTCTATCCTACTCGGTAGGGTAGCTGCGAACTGCTCCCCAATATATTTATTAGGTGAACTACATGGCATACGCGGTGGTATCAGGTTAGTCCGCATATGCGGTCACTATACAAACTTTCCTCAGAAGGTTCTGTGACACAGGCTGCGGATATGTACTGGAGATATAAAGGTATCGAAAAGGAAGTGTGGCTACTTGGATCGGACTCACGCGGAAGGGGCGACGGCAATGCGAATAAAATTAGAAAGCACCATGTAGTATAGTGGAGATCTCGTGCTTTAATTACGTCGTTTCTCGCTCTCTGACTTCTCAACTTATCAGCTTTCTCGGTGATACTAACGGCAGGCATATGTTTATATGTCGGTCGGATTTGTAGAAAGGAGGACAACGACTTATTTGCCTTACGTCAAGCACATTCGACTTCCCGACGCGTATAATCTCTGCATTCTTTTTTTTTCGAAGCGAGAAGAAGTCTTCGCTCCGGGGCTCGCTCAGGCTCATAGCGCATTCTTCTTTCTGTCTGGCATAGAACGAGTGCGAAAATGGTGTTGTAGGCGTCTAGCTTTCGGGCGCCTACCTGGTATGCCGTACGCGACATACACGCCACACAAGACCCGAAGAATGGCCGCGGTGCGCGTCTCCGGGAGGTATAAGGGAATGGCGGAGAGGGTGGGGGGGTGGGGGGCATCACCCCGGACCGTCGGGCGAGAACTTGGCATCGTCATCGTCATCATGCGCTCTCCCTCTGCCCGTATAACGGCTTCGTAATTAGGGGAAGAACCCCGTGCGTGTTCCCATCCATCACTGCTCGGCGGCGGCGGCGTAGGTGCCGTGTCTCGGACCCAGGGCGTTCTCGCCTCCCCCCCCTTCCGACGGATCCTTTTTTGGCCGCCTTCGACGCCCTTTTCTTGCTTCGTTTCTTTGATTTGCTCGCTAGGGTTTTGTGCTCGGGACATGCAAGGAACCGTGGGCGCGCGCGATGCATTGTTCCCGCGGTGAGAACGCGCGCTATTCCCGGTGGAGCTACCAATCACTGCACCGGGGGGCGCTCACACGATGTGCGCGCGCTCAACGGGCCGAGATATAGCACATTGTGCGTGTCACCCATTTACTTCCTTTTGCCGGTCTTTTTTACTTTTTTTTTCTTTCGTTTTCTCACCATGTTCAGTCTTCACTATTGTAAAGGTTCGAGTCTCCTCCGCACCCTGAGACGAAAAGTGTCTGATAGAGGCGTACACGTTGAACTGTCGATTATATATACTGTAAATGTGCTTTCAACTTTTGAGGCGCTAATTGTGATGTACAATCTTTTATTAAAAGTATGTGGGGGCTAAGTTGTCTATTCAAGCTGTGCATGCCGTAAGTCCAATGTCAAGGTGAATTAAAATGTACTTTCGCGCAGACATTATCCATACGTCTCGATTTTCGCTATAGCGCAACTGGAGCCATACCTCACAACCGAAATACGTATACGCTCAAGGGCAGGAGTCACCCTGCGTTCTTTTCACAAAGGCTGTACATTTTGGCGTCATATTGTGATGCTTATGTATACGATGTAGTTGTTCTCAGCTAAGTGTAATTTCGAAATCGTATGCGGCCTTACTCGCTGCGCTTGCGTCAGTGTCGCGGCGCTTTAGAAAGCCAGCAGTCGAGTTCCACAGTTCGACCCAGTCTTTGTAACCTGGATCGATTCAAGCGCTCGCATATAGCTTTCCGACATGGGTGGCAGCATGAAAATGCACCGAGCAAACGATTCACTCGACTCGTTGCTACGAAATATGCCGTCTGACTTTTTTCTTTTTTCCTTCTTTCTCACGAAGCTTGTCTCCAACGGAGAGTACTAAACAGTCTAGCCTCGAGGACCGGGCTTTCGACATTCTAACCTGCATACAAACGTCATTTGCATAATGCGTTTCAGTGCGAAATGAATCGAGCGTATTGATCGACGGCTCTTCTTCGAAACGTTTAACCTGCGCCAGTGCGTGTTTCTCCATCTATATACATATTCACGACTATTTATTTCGGGTGAGTACAGATGTCATTACGAAAGGCGTCCCGTTTTTGTCGCTATACGCCGAAAAAGCAGCCCGGTCGCGACCATGTTTAGCGTGCGCTGGTGCTCGTTCTATACGTACACCTATACGTACGGGCGCCCAGCTATATACAGAGCAACGCGTACACAGCCCTGCTTATCATAGTGGGACGATTGAAACGTCGACCTAAGAGATCTGGCGCATTTCGCAAGCGTGCGACGGTGTCTCGTATGGCGACGAACCCCTTGGGGGGGGGGGGAGGATGCGCTCTGCGACGGCTTATGTGTTCTCCCTATACGTGAATACACCTCTCGCGTCGTCCTCAATTCGCTGGTATCGTTTCGTTTTGCATTGCTGATGGCGCCACATCGCCGTTCCAGCCTTCATACTGTGTCCTCCGTTTTACCCGCCATTCTCCCTTCTGCATGGGCTCGCGGTCGCCTCGATTTTGAGTTTCGTCGCGTCCATACCCTTCTTCTTCTTCCTCCTCTTCTCCTTCTTCTTCTTCTTGTACAACGTGTAAGCCGTTCTTGTAATATATCTCCTTTTTTTTTTTGCCTTCTCATCGTCTTTTTTTCACTCCCCGAGGAATTCGGACGATTTCTTCTTCTCCTCCTGGTTTCAACATTCTCACCGTCTTCCCCCTTCGCGTTTTCTCGTTTCTGAGCGGAAGTTGAGGAAGGAACCGCGAATACGAAACGACTCGGGGGACAGCACAATCGAAAGGGAGACAAAAACAATAAGGAAAGCTGAAACGGAAATAGAGGATGATTAAATAAAAAAAAATAAAGAGAGCGAGGAAGAGACATTCGGGTGGGCCATGTGCGTACGCTCGGAAACGCGAAGTATAGCAAAGTATACCGAACACAGGAGTACCCGTTCCCTGCGCCTTGGAGAAATGTATCCTGCTACCCGTGGCGCGCTGGGGTCTTCCAGGTTTCAACATCTTTTCTGTTTCTCTCTCTTTAATGCTGGTAGAAGCGGAAGGATGAGAAACAGAGGACACGGTGACGGTGTCTCGGCCGCTTTAGAGGGGAATACATGTATGTGTTTCGTGTTTCCGTTTCGCTCGCTCTTGCCCTTTTTTTTCTTCTTTCCTCTCGTCTTCAGCCAAACCGCTTCCTATTCTGGAAATCCGGGGCTCAGTTTTTTTGTCTCCTCGTGGTCTCGCATTTAAATGCGAGCTCTTCGCCGACGCTTATCGATTTCCCGTTTCTTCTTCTTTTCGTCGTCTGTATGTATGTCGTACGCTGGGCCACATTGTATCTCAAATATATGTGTGTGTAGGGGGGGTAGCAAAAGAAAGAACAGAAAAAGAAAGGTTGTGGTGTCTTATGCACCAAAGGCACGATCTGATTATGAGACGCATGCATTATAGTGGAGAAACTGTGGAATAGTTCTGACCGCCTGCACCGAAACCACGTTTTTCAGATCTTTACATCGGAGAGAGGGAGCACCTTCTTTCTGGACTGTTGCGGGGGAGTGGGAAGGCTGACGTCTCTGCCTCTGCCAGGCCCGTATCCAGGGGGGTGCCCTAGGAACACCCCCACCCCACCCCCCGAAACTCGGATGGTGGGAAGGTGTTTTACCGAGAATGAATAATGAAAATAGGTGTTTTTCAAGGCCTTCAACAAGTGGACCCCCCCCGAAAAAAATTACTGGCTATGGGCCTGCAGTGCATTCTTGAAGGTTCACGCGTACCTACAACAGCCCAAAAGTGGAATATGGCGGCACCCGAGAGGCCCTTGTTGAAAAGATGCATATGCGAGAGTTTTTCGCGTGCCGCAGCCGGGGATTGACCCCGCGACCTCTCGATTGGCAGCCGTTACGCTGTAGCCGCTGAGCGACTGTGTCGCTTGCGTTCCGGCAGCTTGCCCCGGCCTCTCCAATCTGTATCTCACGCATTGGCTTCAGCTCTGTTCGTCTCTCCGGCAATAAAATCGTCCTCGTAGCCTTCTTCATTGTCTGACGACGTCATCCCGCCCGCTTTGCGGTGATGTCCCTCCCTCTCTCTGTCGTGATGCCATTATTTCTGGTTATTTCTCCGCCGCATGGCTCCAGCATTGTACATCGACGCGTCTCCGTTTCGCCTCGTTTTCCCATGGAACGGGGCCCGGAGGGAGTTTGTTGTTTTGTTTCTTGATTCTATATACCATACGCGCGGCGCTATCCGGCAGCATGGTCGGGGTCAGGGGCGCGCTCGCGGCCGCCTTTTACTTTACGTTTCTTCCGCCGATTGCTCCTCATTCCTCAACCGAGGTCTTCGCCACCACCACCGTGGGCCTTCCTTCGGTCTCTCCTTGGAGAGAGGCCGGCGGTGTTTCGTGGCCGGGCATTCGTTCCGCACTACCGTAACGGCCGCGGTGGCGGCGGCGCTGGTGCGTTGCTGCTGCCGCTTTTCGTACCTCTTCTTTTTTCTCTCACGCCTGCTGATCTGCTGCTGGTGGTGGGATGCCGGCACGCTGGTCGGCCGCGGCCATCCCAGCCTGCTGCTGCTGCTGCTGGCTTTTCGTTCTTAGTATCGCAGAAGCGGCGAGCACACAACAGGCGCAACCATGTACGGCGCCGGAACCATCAGCTGCCCCCCTTCCACGCACACCCCACCACCCCCCTACCTCCCTCCCTCTCTGGAGCCTTCCACTGCGCTAGCTCCTTCGCCCCGTTTCGTTCGGCCCCGTGGTCGCCCGAGAAAGGAGCAGCAGGCTCCGTTCCGCCGCTGTTTTCAATTATTTCTCGCCTAGTTCCCGCTCCCCCCTCAGCTTCTTCTTCATCATCTGCTTCGCTTGTTCTCTCATTTCGCTGCTGTTTTTAGTTCATTTTGCTTATCTTCTCTGCTTGCACTCCAAGTCCGCGGAGGCGCGTAAGCGCATGCGTGCGACAGCGCGTCGCTTCTCTCTCTCTCTCCTTCCCTCTCGCCTCTTCCTTCTCGCCGCTACCATGCTACTTGCTCAGGCTTAGGTCCTTTACTCCTCCTCGACTTCCTCCTCATCTTGCCCTTACTCAACCGAGGGACTGGCGCCTTTGAAGGCTTCAACGCTTGATGATGATGAACCGTCTTCCTCTTTCTCTGTTTCCTTCCGTGGTTCCGGGTTTGTTCACTTGTTGAGGAGCCCGAGTATGCCACCACCGCCCTCCAGGCTTCCTCGTCGAGCGCTCGTTTCTCACTTTTCTGCCTTTCGAGACGCAGCGTGAGTCTGGAAAAATATACGAGAAAGGGAGGGGGGGGGGGGGGGATAGCCGTTTATGGTCGTTTTAGGCTCACTAATAGTTTGGTCTCTTTTCCGCGAACGGCTTCATTAGGGAACGCCTCGCCAGAAGGAAAAAAAAAAAGAAAAAAAAAAAGAAAACAAGGACTGCGCGGCATGGGTATCTTTCAAATCTTTTCTCCTTCTTTCGCCGCTGCAATCCGTGGCTAACTAGCTGGCCGGAAACGTCGCGCGCGTATCTGCGCTCGCGGTCTGCGATGAGGAAGATTGAGAACGTGCCTTAGTCATCGGAAGTCGTTGCGCAGGTCTCTTCCTCTCTCTCGTTGTACGGAAATTAAGTAATAGTTTCTCACGTGACGGATTTGGTTCGTTACATACACCCACTGTCCGCTCATCTGTATTTAGAGAAACGTTTTGCACCGCCATCGCGACGGGAATACGAACTTGAGCTCGCATTCGCATTTTTTTTTTCCTGTTTGGTTCATCACTGCTTCTGCATTTTAGCCCAACGATTTGCACACACGTTGCGTACACACCGTGAGTCGCGGATTTTCTTTTTTACTTATAGTTTCAAAGTGCTTTCCCGGTGTTATCACACTATTTCACTTTCGTTTAGCCTTACCGATTCGTCGTTCGGAGTTAGAAGGATTATCACCTGCCCTTCGTTTAACTTAACCTGAATTACAGTTCCTACTGGATGCAAACTAAGACAGAAGCTCGGGAGATGACGGAGGCTTGAAGACATGAATATTCTTGAACATGGGGCTGGAGCCAACGTTTTTACAAGTAGCCTTGCCTTCTCTGACTAAACCACTTGTCGAAACGTTGCTTTGAAGACGACAAAACCACCTGTAGAACATTGGCTTTAGTGACCTCCTCTGTTTTTAGAAGATTCATCTCTTACTGGAAGAAAGTTATTCGATATTTGTCAGCAACAATGACTGTAGTGCTCTGTGGTCGATTTTTCTATAGCAAGTTGCATTTTATCTTCAGATATTTACAACCTGCCCTTATCGCGTCATAGCCATGTCCCTATTAAGTCCCGCCACGTGTACAGTATCAGGCCTGGTACTGTGGAATAAATAGTTACCCTATCCCGATGCACATGTTAAGCTTGCGCGCATACGGTCGCTGTGGTCACACTTATAGGCTTAGTTGCTTCCTTCGTTAGCGCATTTCGCGTTAGAACGGAAGCACATAGCCATTCTCGTGTCTCCACAAGAAGTTTCTTCTCCGCGCACCCAGCCGTCCGCGCCGCCTGAAATTAGAGAACGGCAAAAATGGCGCACCGCCTCTTTTCCGAGGAAACGGCGCGGCTAGTGTGCGACCAAGCGCCCTACCGCGCGTCGTGTGTACCGACGTTGTACCAATCGCTCTGCGTATGCGGAGCCGTGGTCGGTTGGGCAGTCACCTCTGTCGCTCCAGCATTGCTAGTTCACTTGTGTCTTTTTTTTTATTTCTTTTCTGCCGGCAAGCGCCGCGACATACCCAACTGTCCCGACACAAGACGGATAACACGAGGCGGTAGCCGCATGCCACTGCCGTCTCCCGGCTTCCCAAGCTGTTTTCTCCGCCAGTGCTTCTGTGCCCGCGATCGCTGCATTGGTGGCAGGGTCCACCACTTCGGTGGGCTGCAGGCTGCGCTTCACTAACCCGACGCTCTTAGATTTTCTTTTCGTTTCTTCTTCGCCTTCCTTCCTCGGTTCAGTTTCACTGATTCTTTTCGTCCTTGTTTTCTTTGTTTCTTCGTCGCTTTCTTCCTGCGCTACATCAAACTCTCTGTCTCTCTTTTGCCATCGTCGCTCCTGCTTCTAGAAGCCGCGCGAGGCATCCGCCGTCTTTCCCGCGTCTCGCGTTATCTCGTCTATACGCCATACGCCCTTCCAACGCTCCTTCAACCCTTGCCGTCGTACATTGTCTTCCCAGAGTTTCTTTTTCGAGCGCCGCCGCTTCTACATATTTATGTCTCCTCCCCCCTCCTTCGCTGTCGCGCGCATCATCAGTGCAGGACGCCGCTCATCTTTCTCGCTTATCTACTGTTTGCTGTCGCGAAGGCCTCCCCTTTCTGCCGGCGGTGGTCCTTAGGAGGAGAACTCGGGAGGGCGACCCGTATCGGTCACTCGTGTTTGTGTGCGAAAAAACAAACACAGACAAGCTTGCCAAACGGTAGCAGTGCGGCTTCTACGTCTACTGTAGCGTAGGAAATGCGCGCGTGTTGAGTTTGCACTAGACGGAGTCGGGACCGTTTCTACGGCTATCATGCGTCTCTGTAACCAGCCGTAGGGGTTTGGCTATTGCGCAAAGTTCATTTCGTGTAGTACGAAGTTGATTTCGTGTACTAGCATCGCGTAGTAGTATGACGTGTTGTGTTCTTTTATTTTTTTTTAATTCTTATATAACGCAAGCAACTTCAGTTAGCAGTCATCAATAATCGGACGATGGTAACCTTCTTGCGACCCGTTAATTGCGCGAGTGAACGGAAGAAATAGACAAGCAATGCGTTCTTGCGTTTTGGTCAGCCAAGATTGTTGTTTAGGAAGATACCCTAGCTAACTTCGGGGTGTGCGCCTCGGAGGTTCCGTGGTTACGGTGTTCTGTTGCTGGATCGAAGGTCGTGTGTTCGATCCAGGCCGCGTCGGTCACATTTCGACGGAGGCGGAAATGTTACAGGCCCAGCGTATACTGTGCGATGTCAGTGCACGTTTAAGAACACCAGATGGTCGAAGTTATGTGGAGCCCTCCGCTATATACGGCGTACATCATAATCATATCGCGGTTTTGGCTCGTAAAATCCCAGATACTATTATTATTAACTTCGGCATGTCTTCCGATTGCTCTGTTGGGGGCACTGAAAACTAAACAAAAGGCCCTTTCAAGAATGGAATGAGAGGAAAGAGACGAAAAAAAAATAAATAAAATAAAACAGGAAACTTCGTCAAGGTCGTCTGAACCTTCACGAAAGTGGCTCCAAAAGACGGAGCACTTGCTTCTCACTACTGTCCTTTATCAATGCAAACTCGTTACTCGTATCATTTATCTCCTTGCCGGCGTGACAGGCGGAGGCGCGCTTGCGCGCGCATCTTTTTGGAGCGACGCTCTTGCTCTCCGGCTTCCAGGAACAAAGAATCCAGTCTTGCGGAGACGACCGGGTTAAGAGGGGAGCCAAGAAGGAAAAAGATAAAGAAAGAAAGAGATAGAGAGACAAGGGCGCAAACATTGCCAATTAATATAATTGGCTTTAGCCAGAAGGACACACACACGCGCGCTCGCGTTGGTCGTTCCGTACTTATTTGTTTCTTTCCGTCGGACCGACCCGTCGCGCCTGTTTGTTTGTACAGCGACGCTTCCCCCGCGCTGCCGAAGTGGCTGGTAATTATCAAGTGTCTACCGCGCTCGCCGAGCCCGCGCGAATCTTTAACAGATTTATGCATTCACGCCGGGGACGCGTGCATGCACGGCCGCCGTCTGTGCAACCCCCCTGCTTCTACTTCTTCTTGCTTCTTCGCCCCAGCATCGTCTTATTGGATCGTCCCCTTCTGGTTTCATGAATATCGCCCGTTATTGCCTTTTCTTCTTCTTCTTTTCATAGCGCCAGTTTGATGCTTTTTACTGCTGCTGATGGAGGCCACGTTGTGGTGCCGCCCTCCTCCGCGACTTCGACTTCGGTCTTTTGTTTTTTGGCTCGTTCACCACCGAAAGGATGTGGCTCGCCGGTCGGCCCGGCTGGCGGGGTTCCCGTTCCTCCTTCGAAGGATTCGTGCTCTCTCTCTCTCTCTCTCTGAGAAATGCAAAACCGGTTTTGGATTTCGGCTCCTCTTACGAGCGGGGGGCTTAGGACCCCGTCTGCTTCGACTCTGGACGCGGCGCTGCTCTACTAGCGCATGCTGCCGGTGTGTTTGTCTGTGTGTGTGTACGTGTGTGCAGCGAGGAGTGGTCGCCGTGCCTTCTTGGTCTTGTTTTACTTTGTCGTTGTTCTTGTTTCGGCGGCTTCTTCCACGAGATCGATGGCCATGTGCGCGCACGCTTCTGCGGACGAGGACAAGTGGAGATGGCCGCGAGGGAAAGCTGAAGCCCGAGATACTTTGTTTCAGCATGCTTCGTCGCCTCCGATTGAGCATTTGTACACCGATCCCACTTACGAAACTCGTGACTTCGAGTGCGGCTGCGCGGAGCATCATAGTTCGGGAAGGCATCAGGTGTGTGGTCAGTGGAAAGTCAGTCGGTTCTTGGCCAATATCCCACAGTGGGTGTGTGCCACAGTTGATAGGTGACCAACAACAGCAACAGTGTCTAGGACTATTAATAAAGTTTGACCACCCAACCAACAACAGTCTGCGCTGGCGGACTAGCATTTATCAGTGATAGTGGAAGGCAATCTAGGCGAGTTTGTTTACATCTTTTTAAGGAAAGACGAAAACAGATAGAGAGATAGATACGCACAGCCACACAGTGAACACCACTCAAACTGCTTCGTCACAACGAAAACGCTTGATTCATTAACCTGTGCAGAATATAAGGGAATACATGTGAATGTGGTGGCGAAAGAAGCGTAGCGCCAATTACAACGCATTCTCCCGGGGTTGAAAAAACAAACGTAAAAATAGCAGTACCCCCCCGTTGTCTGGATAAGATCGAACTATACTAGGAACAATAAACGGTCTGCTTGCTTTGCGTGTTTCGTGCCGGAGGTTTTCCGCATTCCCGAGTAAGGCGAGTTCATTCTTCGCGTTATGGTGGCGCCATTAGGTGCCGTACGAGCGCCTCCTGAAAGGGTGCTCGGGACACGCGTGCGTCTCGGTACTCAGAAAAGCGTGGACAGAGAAACGCCGCTGGCGGTTACTTCCGCTCCCGTTGAATGATTCCCTCCTGCGCATCCCCGACGATGCTCTCCTCTCTTTCTCTCTCCTTCGTCTCTACAACGTTTCTTGGGAGCAGCGACGAAGGGAGGGAGGGAGCTCGCTTCGCTCCTTGTCGACGACGGCCGATGGCTCCGCTACGGCGGCTTCTTCTCTTTCCACTTTCTCTCTCTCTACCCTCTTATCGGCTCCTCCCTTCTCTAACTTCGCCAACTCCTCGCCTCCTCCTTGCCTGGCTTCCCCCTTCGCTCCTGTGTTGTATTTACTTAAAGCTCCCTTCCCCGCCAGCGGAACACAACACTACAGCGTGTGTAGGGGCAGTGGCAGCTACGGAGAGACAGGAAGGAGAGAGAAATAAAATAGAGCTAAAGTGAAAGAAGAGGTAAGGAAGAAGGAGGGTCTGCCGCCGAACGGGCGGTGGTGGCGGCAGCCGAGGAAACTGCCGGCCGTTCGGCCGGTCCATTTTCTTG
Organism: Rhipicephalus appendiculatus; assembly: GCA_030522465.1. Lineage (NCBI taxonomy): Eukaryota > Metazoa > Arthropoda > Arachnida > Ixodida > Ixodidae > Rhipicephalus > Rhipicephalus appendiculatus. Next base: position 1,119,471 of record JALIZH010004988.1, read on the forward strand.
CACACGGTCCGGCTTGGCTTGGCTCCTCGACCGGGCTCGAAAGCTGGCTTCGGATCGTGAGGGGCAGGCAAATAGGGGTAATGGAAGAGGCGGAAGACAATACTGGAAGCGCTTCGCATTTGCTACGTTGAAACTGCCGCTGACTATATTTCCGGTCGTCAATGCATTTGCATGTTCTTGGTCAAGAACGACAGGCAGGTGGAACGAACCAATGTGCCGCATGTGTGAACATATCTCAACACATAAACGCTCCCCTTTCATTTGAGGGCAGCGCTGCACGTGACAGGCTTGTGTCGCATATAAAAAATTGCGGGAAGAGGCAAGATACGTGTAGGGAATCCGCGCAGCGCTACTAGTACCATCGGCGGCTAGGGCGTGTTTTCTTTCGGCAGCTTTCATAGGATAAATTCCTCCAAGCGAAGCATGTGAACAAACTCACTTAATTCGAACGAAATAAGCGAGTCGCTTCGCTCACTCGTCGGAACCATTTGAATTAAAGCAGCGCGAGCGACGTATCTTGACCCTTGTGTTCGCTGCTGTTTGTTCGTTTATCAGAGACCGTGTGATATATGAATCTTCTCACTTCTATTTATTGGAATAGAGAGAGAGAGGTATTGAACTTTGTCAGCGGGCGAAGGATAATTCAGGAGCTACCCTTACTCCAAGTAGTCATCTATGGCCTCTTTGAGCGTACAAGTTAGACCGGATGAGATTTCAACTTGTTGGTCCTTGCGTGGCCACACCTGCGTCGATACTCACGCGTCGTACGACTCTAGCAGTTCTCAACATACTGACGATCATCGCAAACGAAGGCTCTTGGCGTTAGCAGAGGGGGCACAGTGATTGTTGCGGGAAAGGAGAAAGCAGAGTTACATGCCATAAAGATTCATCCATCCTGGAGACAAAAGTGTTTCCATCTCGATCTGAAGCGCACCTGGTATCTCCATTGTGTTTCTTCGCCCTCGGCCGAACCCAAGGACGTTTCTATTTCGTGCAGTCGCCACTCAATATCGACCGGTTTCTGCCGCGGCTCGCGAGCCTCAGCAGGAACACGCCTCGTCTCGTGCTTCGGAGGCACGTTTAATTAACGGCCGGCAGTCGGTCGATCGCCTTCCTTATTCGCTTGTACATTTTGTGCTTCCCGCGTCCTCTCACCGATCGTATATACCCGACGTTGTCACTTCGCTTGTGCCTGTCTCTCATAAAGAGGAGAACACGTTTGGGCGAACTTGCGGATTGTTCTTGGCGTGACCTTGACATCAACGATCCGAAACGATCGTGTCTTGTCCATCAGTCATTCTCGTGCGCATCCTTCTGTAGTGTATCGTTATGTTGCCTCGCTCTCAGCGGGGTAGCCAGGCCGAGTGTTGTTGCTTGCATACTCCTGTGTGGCCGAAGGAATCTTGCGGCGAGATTGTCGTTTCGCTCGCCTACACACGGAGAATCAGTCTCGAATGCATGACCTGTCTGTCGTCGGCGTATATGATGCAGCTGCATGAGGTATAGACGTACTGTGGCGGTATGTGTGTTAACGCTTGGCGTTATCGATCCCGTAGGATTGTATCACGTCGGATCAGACTATGCTTGGAATGAGAATAGACCGGAGTTAGCACAGAAAAGGCGAACAAACAGCATTCTATTGTCTTTTGGCAGTTACCATGGGAGAGCTCAACCTATTCTTCAGTACGTCCTTCTCCTTGCGCTTCTTGTCTGAAGTTGTTTCAGATGTGTCACTGTCGCTCGTCTCCCAAGTCGCCGTTTACCAGTCCCGTGGGCACGTGACTATGCAATCACGTAGAGAGTGCGAACATTTTCCTCGAAGGGAGACCAGTTGCTCTAGCAAATGCCTGACATCAGTGACGAGCAAGCCAAGTTGGCAACAACTCTGTCTTAGGAAGGGCTTGCTTGCTTGCTTGCTCTTCCGAGTTAAATTGCTCCTTCGTAAAACAAACCTTACGCTTAATACTGCGCGGCGTTCTAAGTGACTACGCTCGTTTCACAGTCGAAGCACGAACGACGTTGTTGGCCTCGTGCGGCGTCCCTTTTTCCGCGGACACGAGCGAGTTCAAAAAAGTAGTCGCATTCCTGTTCGCCGTCTTCGGTCAGAAGTTACGAGCCTAGTGCGCTTAATGGACTGGAAAAGCTGGATCCGGGAACCACTCGGCGAGTCGCAGGGGGGGTCGGGCCAAATAAAGGAAAGCGGACAGATGGACGGAACGGGCCAGGTCTGTCTGTCAGTGCTCCATCTTGATCTGGCCGCCGGCTCCTTGTGTGTGTATATATAGGAGGGTGTGTATGTGTAGCTGGCTCCTTCGGGCCTCTCGCGCTATCGCAATCCCGAAGTGGTCTGGTCGCCGTCGCGTTGTCGCAGAAACGCGACGCGACGCGCGTGTCGTGTCGCCTACCGTAAATCACCGTCTCGTTGTCGCCGTGGTCCCTTTGTTTTCCCCCCGAGTCTGCAGGGCGAGAGGCGCCTTGTTCTGGCCGTTTCGGCGAGGGCCTCGGAACATCGACGGAAGGAGGGTGTCCGTGTCGGCGGCGAACGTTGTCCGCGAGAAAGCTGTAGAAATAAGGTATAGAATCGGCCGATCGCAAAAAAGCGGGCCGCAAAGAATAGGGGCTGGAGACGTATGGAGCTTGGCTCGGGTCCCCGTTGGCAGCAGTGGTAGGGTGAGCTGGGGTGGATATAACGCAAATAAGGCGCAAAAAGACGCGGAGAAACAAACGAACAAACAAACAAAAGCGACAGGGCCTCGGTGAGAGGACGTCGCCCCCCCTTCTGAACATCGTGCGTCAGCTTTGGAGGCTGTTGGTTGTGCGCCATTGGTCAGATGTTGGGGGGCGCTACGTGCGTCTGTAGTCTACGTGGCGTCGTTCCTCGGCATATTTCGCGCTTGTCCTGGCATCCGTCGGTGCATTGTGTCAACCCCCGCCTGCACACCCTTCTCTCGCTGGCTGCATCTCTCACCCCGTACTTATTTATTGTTGTTATCAGGCATTCTTCTATCGCGCCTTAAGCCTCGTTTATGCTGAGAAGCTGCGGTAATACGTCTCATGGTGTTGGAAGAATCGGCGAATGCTCCTCTCCTCCGCCCCCCCCCCCCTTCCCCCTGGGTGCCTGAAGAGTGAGTAGCGTTTGACGTGGCGCTTGTGACAGTTATCGACAGCAAAAGCAATTTCAATTGTGTTTGTGTATTTTTATATAACGGCGATACTTTTATGAGAAGACACAATGTTGGGTGTAATGTATCGCCACTATTCGTTAATTGTCTCTGACCTTTACCACGTTGGCCGTTGCCAGTGGGTATTTCTGCACGGTGCCTTTCGATTGAACAGGCATATAATGGGACTCACAATATTGTTTCATTTTAGGATATTTTGTATTTGCGAGCTGGTTCGGTCAGGTATGAAGTGAACGTCAGCGATTTCTGGCTGTAAATTTTCATTACAGTGTTGACGCGCAAGGTAAGTTTTTATTGGTGGTGTCCGCTTTGTCTGTAGCTTACGATTACATTAAAGAATGAAAGGAAGGGAAAACAATATACATGCATTTCATTAGGTGTTTTAAACTGCCATTCAAATGATCCTGACATGTTGGGAAGCGAAACCCGCGCTGTCACCGTTCCGTCTAATTAAATTAGGCTGCGTTGGCCAGTTTTCACATAGCGCGACGTGTCACTTTCTTCTTCCACGCAGTCGAGCGTGAAGTGAAACCCTCTCCAGCAGTTTGTCTTCCGTATGTAGTGGATAGAAACTGCCAATTGGTCCGCGGACCACGCGGCCTCCGCATCCCCTCAACCTCTGTTTGCTGTAGGGGCAGGGTAAATAGACATCACCGGCTGGTAGAGATCCCGAGTTGAACTAACAAGGTTGTGAAACTCGCGGTTGTTTCGCGGCCGCCGCCTCCGCCCTGCGGAGTCTGTGCCGAGTCGGCAGATGTCCTCTCCAAACGAGCAAACACCCTCAAACCACGGCGTATGCCTGTCTCTGTGTGCGCGCGCTTGTGTCACGGCCCGTGACCTGAAAGATAACGGCTTCAGATAAAAGGTGCGGCTTCCTCTGTTCGGGGGGGGGCGAACTTTGTTTGCAACTCTCTTAACGAACGAAGAGTGGACACTGTGGGAGTTCATGTCGCGCCGCAGTCTCGCTGCCTCGAATGTTTTTGGCGAGCTGGGATGTTTTATAACGCCGCTCGCCTTCTTCCTGTCGCGACAGTCACTACCCAGATTACCTAACCAGTCACTTAACTCACCAGTTATTAGCTAGATTCGTGTATCGTACAAGTACAGTATGACGAGCCAGATTCAGCATAGTCAGTTTAATCAGCCATGTGAGGCCGAATTCATTTGCACGGAATCGCAAAGAACAGGACGTATCCGGCAGCTCTGCAGCAGACTTTGATAAACCTATGGAAGTTACATGCAGTTCTGCAAGGTCAGTCAAGACCCGGGTGATAAGCTTTCGAGTATATCTATATATAATTCGACGGGTGATGCTACGGCAAAACTACTTGTTCACGTAGTACATATACAGGTGACGCATATACTCTAACTGCAGCTTTTTTTTTTTTTTTTTTTTTTTTTTTTTTTTTTTTTTGGATTGGTGTGTTTGTTAGAACATGTTAATATATTCTTATTATTGGTGGACTAAGTTTTATGTCCTTCTTTTGTGTGTATCATGCTTCACGAAAAATGTCAGGAAATTGTAGTATGACAGGTCTGTTAGTTATGATCGTATTGAAAGTATTCAAAGGAGTTTTTTTTTTTTCGCCAGCTTTTTCATACGTTTTCACGTCAACTCGAACTCGACTACAGCGAATGAGAATCGTGGTTAACTTAACCTGTCTTCCGCATTCTTACGCACAACTCGCTCCGAAAACAAACATACCCCCCCCCACACACACACACGCACTTGAGCCACTTTGGTTTAAATCAGACCGCATCGCTCTGCTCCCAATGATCAATTCGATTGGCGCGTAGAGAGAAGCTGTGCTCATGAGGAATGTGAGAACCGAGGTACGCAAGCGAAACAAACATTCCGTTGCCGGGAACATCTTTTCTTTTACCGCACGCTCGTATACCGCACGCACGCAAGCAAGCCCGAGAAACCAAAAAAATAATGGAGGCGTCGGGCTAATATTGCGCGCGGTGAATTGGACGCGCGTCGCTGCCGCGAGGTTGTTTACACAGGCGCGCTTGTACCGCGCACGCCAGACACCCGTGCGTATAATAACTGCGCCCGTGCGAGAGACAAACAAGCAGAAAAAAAAAGGAGAGATAGAGAGAGAGAGAGCGTGCTTTTCCTCACGGCACGAATGCTCTGCAGGGAAACGCGACGAGTATGCGCACGAACACACCGACGTACATACACCATAGACGACGTGCTTTTTCTCCCTCATAGCCCCGCAAAACTATTCATGGCGCCTCCTCCTTCCTGGGCCGTTCGTTTCTGTCTGCACGGAGAAAATGCGTCGAATATTTTTGCCGAACGCGGAGCGCCCGCGCGTGTCTTTCCTCGCGCGCCGTGATAATTGCAAACGCCTCGCGTTTGATCGCGCGCGAAAAAGAGCGGATTCTCTCCTCTCGACAACGCCGGAACGCGATGGAATGCGCCGAATCCCCCATCTCCTCATCCCTCGAGTGTCTGTATGTGCATGCGTACGCGTATGTGTTTTGTGTATGTGCATGTGTCTGCGTCGTGGGCTGTGCAAACGCGGCGAGTGCTGGCACACGGCCGGAAAATACAGCAGCAACAGCATCAACAGGGCAGGAAAAAGAAGCCCACTTGTGAATACAAAGCGCGTAATTCGAGAACAAAGGAAGCCCGTTTGTAGCGCAGATACTGCTGGAATTGCTCTCTCTCTCTCTTTGCGTTGTCCGCCCGTCCGTCCGACTGTGTTGTAGCCGCTGCTTCCTGCTGCTATATACCTTACCCGCGCGAGCTTGCTGGCGGCATGCTTTTGCCTTTGCACGCTGTATGCAGTCGCTTCGCTCAATGTTTGGCGTACGCCTTGCCGAGCGCGGCCGGCACGACAAATCCTGCACCTTGCTTTGCCTTGCTCGGCCCGGTGAGAGGCCGCCGAGAAGAAGCCTTGCACGTTCTCAGTGGGAGCGACGATTTCCCGCGCCCGTTGTTTGGACAAGGCGGCCTTTATTCATGTTCCTTTCTGCCGTCGCATTTCGCTTCCTCACTCGACAGAGAGAGAGCAGCGGGATGAACGAGAGAGAGAGAGACCAGGCCACTTGCGCGAGCTGTGTTCGCGCTGGAGCTGTCTCCGATCTCTTCAAAGGTTGCGTGGTGTTGACACCCCGCTTCCCTGCATCCGGAGGCCTTTTGCAAACGTCCCGCGCGTCCTTCGTCCCGTTCGCTGGTGCACATCCGCGGAAGGCTCGTTCATCGCATCGCGGCTGGTGGTGGCGCTACGCTTTATTGGGCGGGAAATATGAAGAGATCATAAAAAGATACTCGGAGCTAGGCTCGCAGGCGATGATGAGCGTCGCTCAGGAATCAAACCTGGCGGCATTCAGGGCTCCCCCCCCCCCCTCACGAGCCCCTGCTGCAACACCCCACCCCAACTGCTCTTGCGTCAACCTTCAGGCGCCCGTGAACACTCCCCCCTTCCCCCCTCCCATCACCCTGTTTCCGCAGCGGCTCAAGCGGAACGAAACATTTGTGCCGTCTGCTCTCCAAACAGACGCGCGTCGTCACTTCTCAATCTCGCGCTCTCTCGTGTCGACCGTGCTGAACATTGTGGCATTCTCTTCTTCTTTCGTTCTTTCTTTCATCTCGCGTGTTGACTTTCTTCCTCTTCGCTCTCCTTTCGCTCGCTCTCGCTCCGTTGCAGCAGCTACCCCCCCCCCCCGAGAGTGGTCGTCGAGGCTTATTATTTCGCTACGTCGAAAGTTACGGCGAGTCGTTTTGATTACTTTTATTCTCCACTTCTTATTCCCTCCCCCCCTCTGTCCGCCGCTTCTTTCTTCTTCTTTTTTTGTTACTTTTATAAACGCTGACTTCTCACACTGGCTTCGTCGCACCCAACCCCCACGGTAACTTAATCAGAAACTCAAAGCGCGCAGCATGCGATGGCCGTGGTGGTCGGTGGTTCCGCTCTTTTATTTGCCTGAGAGACGGAGAGAGCACCCACATCGGACTGGCGAACGTGTGTAATTCCTGGCCGCTTTTCCTCTCGCCCTCATTTTTGGCCAGCGCCATTTTTTGTTTTGGTGTACGCTCTCTGCAAGCTTTCTTTCGTTCCAGTGTTGCTCTCTGCCGTTCGCGTGCCTTTCACCGCGCGCGAGACCTCTTTCTCGTTGTCCACGACTTTTGCGCGAACATTCTGTTTTCCTTTATACGGCGCTTGGTGCGAAGCACTGCCGACCATTTCGTGCTTGCTGGTTACGCCAGCTCTCTCTCTTTCTCACTCTCATTGTCCAGCGCTGTCAGTGACTTCGCGGCGGCGCCGGGCGTCGAAGAGGCGTGTGAGTGACGAGCGCTCGTCTAGAGAAGAGGCCGGCGCGTCTTTATCTGAGTCGGACAAGCTTGACCTTTTCTTCATTCGACGCCCTTGCGTGCTTCGATTCCGAGCCCCGACTCTCTACCGCCCTTCTTTCTCTGCTAGTCTTCTTCTTTATTTCCTGTTGTTGTCTCTTCCATTCTTCTTCTTTCATTTTCGGCCTCTTGCTCGCTTCAGCAGCTGTAAGCTGCGCGGTCCTTTTCCGCTCGCCGCGTCGGCGAAGGCGTCGTCGTTTCTCAGCGCTTCGTCGCTTTTCCCGACGTCGCGCGACGACACTGCGTTTACAGCTTTCTTTCTTTCTTTCTTTCTTTCTTTCTTTCTTTCTTTCTTTCTTTCTTTCTTTCTTTCTTTCTTTCTTTCTTTCTTTCTTTCTTTCTTTCTTTCTTTCTTTCTTTCTTTCTTTCTTTCGATTCGTCGAATTGAGCTACTCCTTCGTCCTTTTCCTTTCGAGCGTTTCGTGCCTTGCCTCGGCGGACAGCGCACGCTTCTCTGGTTGTCGAGATTGTGGCGGCGGCGCGTTTTCGTGTTTCGTTCGCTGCTCGGCGCTATGCGATACGCTCTCCCGCGTTTTTTCTTCGGCTCCCTTTGTTCCCCTCGTCAGCGACTATTTGCCCCGCGAATTCTTTGGTGATTTCGTTCTGACCGGCGTACATAGCTTCTCCCCCCCCTTTTTTTTTCTTGTCTTTCTTTATATGCGTTTTGTATGTGGAAGATGGCACTTCCAACGCGCGCCGGCGCCGCAACAAGTTTGCGTGAAGCTGTGCCTGTGTAGCGTTATATTGTTTCGTTTTGAGTTAGAGTTAGTACGCTCTCGCCGCATTTGGGGTTTCTTGCTGCCGTTATGCTAGGTTCAATTGTGCTACTGTAGCCGAAAGGCTTTGCTGCGGGCCAATCGTGAGAGAAGAATTAGGTTACAAAAGGAAAAATTTTTAGTTTAGGTTAGGTTAGGTTTGAATGCTCTCCTTGGTCTAATTGTCCGTTGATTTCATTTAGCTGTTTCAAGCTGTATTGAGGAAGTTTGGTGCAATCAGGCTCCACCTCTCGAGAGCAGGAATGTCGAAAGGTGTCGTGGTTTGAGGGGGGCCGAAGCAGATGCCTTCGTACGCTGACCGTTAGTGTGTTGTTCATTTGTTGTTGCTTCCGACTGTGACGCGACAAACCGATGCCCGTGATCGATCGCTCCATTACTCCCATCGAGTACAGCGCGGCCGATATTCCCTCGCCCTTTTCATCTATTCTCTCGATACTGCTTCGATGCCGCACAGAGACGCCTCTTCGGCAGCCTGCATTCTAACTGGAACCGCGCCGCTTACCTCTCTCCCCAAATCCCTTAGCTTCGCCCAACGTTCCCCTCTACCTATTCGAGCCTATTTTTCATGCCTCTCTCTATGTTACCTGTCGAAGCTTGCGGGACGTTGCTTTCCCGATTGTTGTTTGCTCGCGGTCCCCGCCGACGCGGCGTCCTGCATGTCGACACTCCCCTTCGTCGTCCCGCTATTTGTGAATCCGCGAACCGGCAAATGGGCCGGACACGCCGCTGCAAGCATCGGACGGGCCATTTCGTTCCTCTCGCGCTTGTCCGTAGTAGCAGCAGCGTCCTTTTCCCGATTCTGCCTCCCTTTTTCGGGAAGCCGAAAGGTCGTTCGGTCGCCGACAGCTGGCACGGCCCTTTCAAAGGGAGCGAATGATTGCGTCCTCCGCAGCGTCTGCGTTGGTCGACAGCGCCATTTGTGCGGACGCGTTCGGTGCTTCTGTCGTTAGTAGTGAGGCTTAGCAATGCGAGATAACGGAGGAAAAGCAGGGACGTTAACTAGACTTAGCCAACTTTGCTACTCTATACACGTGGGGAAGGGAAAACAAGAATAGTGCTTCGGATGTCTAGACTAACAGCGTGGACTTAATGCATGCTTAGGCACGAGAAGAAAAGGAGGGACCGACACAGCGCTGCTTTCTTCCTTCTTTTCACTAGTGTCCGTGTATTTTATATTCACGCTTTCATTTCATGAATACACGTAGAACCAACATACCCTAACGTACATGGTGTGCGTTAAACAACCATCGTCCAAACCAGTGCTTTACCGCGGCACACCTTAGTTTTTAATTTCAATGTTCATTGCATTTGTCGTTTTGTTTTCTTTGCACCCAAGTTAGTGCTTGGAATGTCTATACGAAGAACACAAATATAACCAGATTTTCCGCGTCTTCTTGAAACCTACATACGAAACTTAACAAGGCCCTTTATAGAGAGCTATGTGTGCTTGCGTCGGTTGTTTACGGCGTTCGCTGAACTAGCACGAAGGCCACCGAAGGGACCAAAGCTATAAACCAGCACCGTCATTGGATAGCAGCGGCCCGAAAATGAACTACACGTGGGGGAGCCTTTCGAAATCTCCGGCAGAACATACTTACGGAAGGGGATTTACAGGAAGTTGCAAGTTAGTCGCACTCGGCAGATCCTGTTCACACTTTACGCCGACCTCGACAAAGGTTTTGCCGGAAACTGAGCGAAGCTAGTTATACGGAGAGGGTTTTAAAAGTAAGTGGCAACTGTACACGCAATTCGTGAAACTGCAGTGACCTCCCCGAGGGACTTTGAGAAAGCGAGAAACAACACGGCGCGGCTGTGTGCAGTGTTTCGAGGAGATACGGTGCGTCTAAGCTCCCCCGAGCTCGTTTGACCCCGTTTTCTAGCGGACCGTGCGTTGTTAATCTGGCGCCTTGGGACGAGATAGCGCCGCGCTTGCAACGTCTTCGCTGAGCCCTTATATCGATTAGCTAGCTAGCTAGTTGTTTTGGATGTTGCCGCGCTGACCCTGTCTGGTTTATTTCTTTAACCTTGGTCCTCTGAGAATCCTGGGTCGGCACGCTGTTTTGTTCAATTATCTTCTGGCTGGCCAAGGGCACGGCACGATCTCCCTGTTCTTAGTACTTCACTCTTCCTTGCTTGTTGTAGGGATCAGCGTGATATCAGGAAACGGGCGAGATTGTAAATGTCTCGGATTTATAGAGCGCCTGCAAGAAGAGAATAACAAGACGATTCGAAACACGCACACGCGATGCTTGCCATCGTCAGTGTTCCGCGCAGGAATTCTAATCACTGTATACTCACACTCAGTGGCGCTCATGCTCACGATCACTTGTACACATGCTTGCGCGCACGCGTTTTCACTCATGAATGCTTGCGATGAATCGCTAACTGGGTCGTTTTCGTTGAGCGGTGCACCGGCAATAGAACTATCGCAATTGTGATTTCTTTGGAGAGTTTGATGCTTCAAGCAGGACGCATCATACACCAGCACATAAGGGTATACTTGTTATGCTGATCATCTGAAACGTGTGTGTCGAGTTAATGAGGCCGCGCAATTTCAAGTAGATGTCATCGCATCGTATATTTTTTATCGTGGTCTTTCTGCTGTATACATATATTTTTGTAACTGAACCACCACCATAAGAATGCGTTTATACATTCTTGAAAACGTGCTTCCGATGTCTCACTGTGGTGTGCAGAATTTTGTAAAGACAGCCTAATGCTTTTGTCGAATGTGTGCATGTCCACTGATTTTTTTTTTTTTTTTTTTTTTTTTTTTTTTTTTTTTTTTTTTTTTTTGCGGATGAGCCTAGTGTAGAGTAGAGAGTGTCTACATGGCTATAAGTAAAACTGTCTGGCAATCTCAAAGACTGATCTATAGAATGTGCTCTAAGGTCTCGTTCGTGCTGAAAGTACAGAGGACTCTGTAGCCCGGCATGCTAGCCCATCATGCTAGCCGATCATAACTGGGCCTACTACTATAGCTTTTGTGTAGTTCGCACCTGCCGCCAGGTCTCAAAAGAGTTCCCCCCGCGCGATTCTTCCGTTGGGTGACTCCGCTGGCCGGCTCCATTCGCCCCAGTGGCGACGTTAAAGAGAAATAAGTACCAAAAAAAAAAAAAAAAAACTGAAAAAAAACGAAAGCATCACTTCGTCCTCGGCAAGCCTTTTGGCCCTTCGAACGTGGCGAGATATCGCCGACAGTTTTTCCAAGCGAAAAAAAGAAAAGAATAAAAAGAAAAGAAGGTGGAAGAGACGCGACGCTGAAAAGAAATTCTCCTTCGTTGTACCGGAGTTTCGCCGTTCGTTGGGCCCTGCTCCTTCGCGATGCCGACGTATTCAGCGCGGCATCGGCAGGGACCATAAGCACGGCGCGACGAGCGCCTTTCAGCGGCGCGGCTCAGCTGCCATATACGCGACGAACTTGCTGCTTCTGCTGCTGCTGCTAGTGGCGGCGCTCTTTTGTCCGGAAGCTCCTTCTCCCCTACCCTCCTTCACGTTCTTAACGAGAGGAGACATCATCGTCCTCTTCTCCCTCCTCCTACTTCTTCCTCTTCTTCGTGCTTCTGTGCCCGGCTTCTCAAGCCGCGTCGTATATTGGCACGACCGTCCTCTCCTTTTTTTCCTTGGTCCGGCGCTTATCTTCTTTCTTCCCATTTGTAAACAGTCGATGACGTGCGGCGGATGTTTTTCCAAGGCGTCCCTTTATGGATGAGGGGGGGCTTGAGTGCCGAGTCGGGATAACTCGCCGGCGCTGCCCGAAAGGATAGCGCGGGGAGAGGTTATTGGTGGAGCGCGAGAAGGGAGACACCGAGAGTTTGCGGCGATGGGAAAGCGAAAAGGCCCGTGCAAGGTTGGCCGCTGCAGTGTGTACTGTATTATAGAACCAATACTGGGGGTTGTCCTTCTACCCGGGTGGAAAAGAAACTCTCTGCCAGTGACGAAACTGTAGCGCCAGTTTATCTATTCGATATTTGTGTTGCTTCAGTGTAGTGTAACGGGCGCTGGTGGTGGTCTGCTGCTGCTGGTCCCCCTTTGTGGGCTTATTCCAAGGGGGCTGTTTGGATTTCCTGGGTTTCGGTGAATGTGGGAAGCGGGAGGGTGAGGTCATCGATTGACAAATCGGTTCGCAACTCTATGGATAAAAAGCTCTTCGCGGCCTCGTGCTTCGCGTCTATCTTTATATGATGAAATGAATGGTCTCCGGGATCTTGGTTTTCAAAGGAAAAGATGGATGGGGCGCAGGGTTTGGGGACTTTGTTGACGCTACATATTCCTCTTCCAGAAAGTTTAAGGTTCTCTTTATATATGACATCTTCCTTAGCGCTTTTTATGTGTTATTAAAGGTGCTCTATAAGTCGTCATAATCTCTTAACTATGTTTTTGCCGCTGTGTTGCCCCTACTTTACTATATATATGATCCAACATTATTGCTGAAGTTGAGTTGATTATGTGGTTAAATGCGTTACCTTTAAAGTAAAGTATGAATACGAAGCAGGTAAATTGGCTGCTGGCGGTACTCTGTCTTGCTGGGAGCGGCTGACGCTTTAGCAACGGCCGGTAGAAGTTTTCACAGAAGAAATGGACAAGATGGCTGAAAAGATTGACGAGGGCACGAGAAAACGTCGCTACGTTATAAAAAGGCCATATTGTTTGCTATAACCCTCGCGTTTGGCACATCTGTTTTGCGGCACGGTCATTGAACGTCCTCACTCAAGGTTCATTATGACAACTTGGCAGCGCAAACAAACGGGACGAAGTACGAAGGTACACAAACAAGCTCTATACCAACTCTATACCATCTATACCAAAGCCGGCCTATCAACTCTTCTGCAATTCATCACTCAGGTTACTGTTTGTAGGGCAGTCATGGTGGCGAGGACCGGCTCGAGATATTTTTTTGCCAGAAGGTGCAGGTTCTACCGTTTGTACGTTTCCTTGAGATTCAAGTGACCCTCATTTACCCTTAAGTGCACTCAATACTTACGGAGAGCGAGCTACTTTCAAGCGAACTCCTCGTCTTGGAAAAAAAACAAAAAACAAAATTCAGGAGTATTTACACTATCGAGAAAATGGGTGCAAGCGAAGCTCGACACGTGCGTGCTTGACGTGCTAATTTCCCTTCGTTCTTTCTATCACACCGCGCAATGCTCCCTCCTAACCGTTTCCTTTCTTCCACGCCGGCAATCGGTCGTCATCGGTCATCCACGTGTTTTGCAGCGCAGCACTTCAGTCGCTACTGGCAACAACGACGGTGATGCGTCCATATCCAGGCAACCATGAAATGTTACTACGTGAAGTGTGACAAGAAACCTGGATAAAAGATCAGATAGCCGTATCGGAAATAACTGATCGCCGAGAAGCAAGCGATCGAGGGAGCATCAGTTATGGAAAGACGGCGCTTACAAATACGCATGCGATACGCATTCGAGGGCAGCATTTCTGTACGCTCGCGGGCACCGGGTTATTCACGTACGACGACTCCACCGAAATGTGAGTTATAGAAGCTTCGCTTAGAAGCCAAAACAAAACACAAGGCAGCCAAGTGCTTCGCGAACTGCGAGCGGAAGCGAGGCGTACTTTGTGTGCGCTTCTAGAGCACGAGCTGCTTAAAACTCAGCCGAAAGTCATACATGTGGGCGATGCCAGCTGGACTTGGATGGGGACGAAGGACCACCACCACCCTCTTGGGTGTCAAACGCGGGGGGTGGCGGCGGCTGACTATTCACAGGGTGGGCAATGACGCGAGAGATGTCACCGTAGGAGCATAGACGCGTTGCCGGGAACGGGGAGCACTCAGGGCAAGCGGGCAGCTCTCGCCTCGGTGGCGGGGGAGAGATGAATTTGGGTTTTTGAAACCACTCGAAAACGATTTGTCTTCCGGAAGTCGCGGCCGGTGCTGTTATTTTTAGACGGAAATGCTCGGCGTCACCCCGCGCGTCTAACTTCTCATCGCTTCAGTCCCACCCCGGTCCCTCGCGTACGTGCTCTACCAGTACCTCACGTTCGTGGTGACTTCTCTCATTTTAGGTTTCATTTCTCGCTCCCATTCTGGGCTCGCTGCTCCCCCCATGTTGCGTTCGTTTCGGCCATCGCGTTGCTGCACTACAGCTCTCCGAAGAGTTGAAGTAATTCAAGCGTAGCCATGCGTTACTTGTATACGTTGACGGCTGTGGGGGCCCGTGGCAGTCACGTTAGGGGGCTCTGCCTCAGAGCCATCTTGTGTAAACTATAGCCGGCTGTCCGATGTGCAGACAGATTTTGAGGGGTATGGTTTCGGGGGGGCTGTAAAGGGACGCATTCGCGTGCTCTGGCTGAAAACCCGCTGTTTGGTGTAAACGTTAAAATGTGAGATGCCGCTTTCGTTTACTCCATAATTGGGATAGCGCGGACCGGCTTGGCTCAACCTGCCCACAAGCTGCGAGTGAAGGCTATGAAAAAGCTACGTAAGATCATTGTCAGTATACTGTTAAGAAGGTTCCCACTGATTGAATAGGTCTAGAAACTTCTACAAAACTTAGAAAGGCTGTGTTTTGCTCCAGTTTCACTCGTGTTTGTGCTTGAATTACCGAAGGGAATTCGGGACTTCGTCAGGCGTATTGAAACACCGTTAATTCCCCGGTTTGCGGTGCACACTGTGAACCGAACAAAGCTTTTGTTATTGTGTTTTGTATTTGTCACTCATTTTACTCTCTGCTCGTTCGCTAACTTAATGATTGTCTTTGACCCCCAAATTGTGCCGTGCATAGAAGTTCAAGTGAAATGGCGTATTAACTTATTGGCAAAGGTAACTTATAAACAGGTTTTAAAAACTGCATTCCGCGCAAGTACGAATGCCAAATCAGTTACGTATAAACGTATAAAAAAAACGTTCGAGAAAAGGATCCCGCCATGCGCCAGCCCCCACTACGTCTCGTCGTGCCGCTGATATCTGTATAACATATCGACGAAAGCGAAGGTTTTGGCTTTGACACATTGTTGTGGGGCCTCCACGCGTTGACGTCGTCGTCGTCGCGTGAAGGCTGCCTTTCAAGGTCACTCCGGGACTGGTTTCTCATCTCCTCCTCCCTTCTTCGTATATACGTACTCCTCTTCGCAGTGCCCTTTAAATCCGCCGGCGCCCTCTAATACAGCTGGCCCGGGCCGCCATCATCGGGCGTCTTTCTTGTCTGGTGGTCAGCGACAGTGGTGCTGCCGAACCGGAGAACCTCGGCTCGTCCCTCTCCTTCTAGAGCGAAGGAGGGGGAGTGATGCCAATTGGCATCGCGACGAGGAGGCAGGCGCACCAGTTATAAAAAAGAGGGAGCCCTCGTTTCTTCTCCCTCGCTCGTTCTTTCTTCTCCGTCGCACGCACTCACCGCGCAATCTGTTTGTTTTGTTCCGCTTCACGCATCGACTGCGTCTGTCTCTTTCTATCGTCCGGGCGGCATGGCCGGCGCGCATTTTTTTTTTCGCGAAGACAGAGACGCCGCGCGGCGGCGACATGACTGACACCGAGTGTCTTAATGATACGCCGCCACCGCCTGCTGCTGCCGTGTCCAGCCGCCCATGCAGAGGGAAGCCAGCGCGGCAGGCGTCCCCTCTGTGTGTGTGTGTTCTGCCTGGACAGGAAGCAGCTGTGCGCATGCGTCGTTTGCAGTGGGCGGTATGAGGGGGGATTGCTTATACCTGATGACGGACAGTAGCGACAGTCCTGTCTCGCGGTCGCCATTGCTTCCGAGCCGCTCGCTGAAGAGGCTGTCCCGTCGTCCCCTGGTCGCACTGTCGCGCGTGTGCAAAGCTGTTGACGCGAAGGTCCACGCGACGTATTTATTTGCTGCTCACGCCGCCAGGTGCAGGGTTCTTCTGGGCAGGTGCCTGCCGTATTCATCAAAAACGGGTGTTTCGTGCACAGCGCGCCTTTCGCACGCGTTCGCTGATTTAATGTCCGGCGGTGGTTTGTTTGTTGCAACGAGGGTGGTTTACCGGATAAGTTTGATTAAGCTGTTTCTGTCGCCGTAGGACCCCAACACTGCATGGATACCCGCTGTTAGCGGATAAAATTTAAGTAAATGAGCCTAATTTTAGAGACGAACTAGGTTATCTTCGGAGGTGGGCGGCCATCTTGTTCTTGGTATACCTGTTGAATTAGGTGGTAGAGGTGGTATACCTAGAATAAGGCTATAGCCTAACCTGTGGTCTTTTTCTCCCCTCCTCCCCTCTCCCTGCAGAGTAGCAAGTAGGCGAATATACGCCGGCTGAATTTTCTGTTTTTAATAAATAGATTTCTCTTTCTCTCTCTCTCTTTAACCCTGTTCACCAACTGTAGCTGGGGCAAGACCTCCCTATGGTTTTTCGGTGGTGTTTGTGCGTGCGTTCTCTATGAGTTAAAAAAAAGAAGACAGATTAACTAATGTTCCATTAATCAGATCATATCATTATGCCAGTTGCGTTTACAAGGATCTTGATTAGTTTTACCTTTTCTTTGTTTCGGATATGTTCTTCCTCTCGGATGATGCTTTCTTTGGTGGCGATTTTACTGAACATAATTTGCATACTTTCGATTTTCACATAGTTTCCGTTTGCATAAAGACGGCTCTCGTCCACTATACGTGTTCTCGTACTGACCGCTTTCCTCCTATGCGCTTCGTATATTGTACTTCCTTTCTTTCGCCATCGTTACGCTTCCCGCAAAGTCAGCAGACTCAAAACGTCAATGGACGATGATCAAGCGCGTAGCGAGACTTCCCGGTGCGTGAAAAAGAAGAAAGAAAAAAAAACGAAAAAGAAAAAAAAGGGGGGGGGGGGGGGAGGAATGGTGACCTCGTGCGACGTAATACATCGGCTAACGGTTGGATTCGACCGCGCAAAACGGTCTCCGTTTCTCTCGTTTATTTTTTATGTCGATTTTTTCTTTATATCCCCTGTAATCTACGCCTGCGTAGCTCGCCGAGGAGCAAACGATTCGTGCCGGCTAACGGCGCGAGCACGTAAAGTGAATGTTCTCCCTTCCGCGGGCGGGCAGGACGACGTCGGGTTGTGCCACGTCGGCTATCGACTTGTGCGTGTAGCCGTTGTCGACGACGACGTCATCGGCGCCCGCGCTAGAGCAGTCACGAGTTATTCCCATCTCCTCGGCGGTCTCCTTTTGTCGTCGTCGTCCTGGCCTCCGCCTCCCTCCCTCCCTTCCGTTCGCGCGGGTCAAGAATTCGCCGTCGCCGCCGTCCTTTCCGGTTCGCTTCTTTTCTCGGCGCTGGAGGCTATGGTGCACCGGCCTGCAAGCTGCTGCCGGGGCCTGCGCGTCGTCTGCTACGCTTTTCTTTCATCCCCCCTTTCATCTAGACGTACCAGACGTCACGCCCATTTCGCCCGGCTCAGGTACTGCGCCGCCAGCAGTTACATCCCACCTGTGTTCTCTCCCTTCCGCCGTGTTCTTTTTTGACATTTTGCTGCATCTTCGATGTTCTCCCGCACTTTTTCGAGCGTTTGTGACTTTCTTGTACTCGTTTCACGCGAGAAAAAGAAAGAAGGAAAGAGTATGGAAACGGTGTTTCCCGGGGCCACTTTCCCCTTGCCCGCGAAGCTCGCTGAGCCTTCTGCCTTCGCCTCCTCCACTGCAGCGTAGGAAAGCCGAGTTCGGCTTCTTCGTCACCGTCCGACGGTGTTGTGCAAACGCGCGTTCGGCGAACTGGAACGGGCGCGACACCGGATGGATCCGATGCCGTCTCTGTCTGCCGAAGTGAAGCGGAGTGCTCCACTCTGCATGCTGCAGTGCACTCCTATGTACGATCCCCCCGCCCCTGGACTGTTCTCTCGTGCTTATTCTTTCTTACTCACTTCTGAGGGGTCTTTCTCGGCGTTGTGTAGCTACCTGCTTTTGAGGACATCCCTGTCATTTCTGTGTTCTCGAAAGAAGGAAATTCCCCGCCGCAGCCGTACTGTTCCTGAAAGCCACGTGGCCTCTCGTATATAGAGCTGTTACAGTCTTCGGTGGACCGTGGCGGCCTCATGCCTTAACAAGTTCAGAAAGGCGATATACGTGCATTACTGCGGACGCTGAAGTCGAGTGGATATCAGTGACCGAGTATGCAGTCTCGCTGTGTGCTTCCGGATGGAACGGCAGTATAAATTTTTGTGTCTCGTTTATTTCTTTATGTTCATCGCATAACCCCATGCGTATACGGTGACAAACATGACGTATAATTGACCTCGCTGTCTTCTCTTCCGTCTCTCCAACATTTCCGGTCAACACATCTTCCTGCTGAGGGCTTCTTTCGTTTGTTTCCTTCTTCCTTTCTCCTTTGAAATTATAGTTCGGTGCATATCATTGTCGCAGCACTCTCTTGCACCTAGCTCTACTTTATTTGTTGCGATGAATACTTGTCATTGAGGCATAATTCTTGGAGTGTATATGTGTATTGCATGCGTGCTGTAAGGCCGGTGTTATGTATGAATTGAATCTGTATTTGCGCAACGACTTTTCGCGCATGACGTGACGTTATCCGAAAATGTAGCTCTTCGTGTCGCAGCCGGAAAGTGGCGTGACCGAAAAAAAAAAACAGAAAAAAAAGCGAGCTTTACCTATGGTAAAGTCGTCGCACGTGACGCCCTCCAAGATCAATGTCATTTCGAAACGCTCTGGTTGATGCTGCCGCCTGCATGAAGGTTAGACCTTGCGACAGTTCGTTCCTGCATGTCATTTCTCGGTCGACCTTAGAATGGCCTTCGCCTTGGCCGAAATATTCGGATCTGTGGCGTTCGAATCGATGTCGTTCATGCTTGCATGACGAGATCGTCTATATTTGCTGTGCGTTTGGCTGGTTGTGTCGTGTCTGCCAAATTCGTGGTCATGTAGGCGCGTAATATTTATTGACTGTCATCGCTTGCATGACAGAGAGCGGCTTGTATTTAAATGAATACATTGTCAAGGAGTATGGACACAGAAACGAATGATGTCATTATCAACGACTGATTAACTACGTTAAAGTATTTAGACATCGTTGCCCGAATCGCGTAACATTGTCCTATAGCAACGCCTTCATTTTGAGGTTTGATGCAGTTGCGCACTTAAAACGTGAGTACCGACTGTCTGAATCAGCCCACTCAGTGTCACGCTGGAGCGCTTGCGTTCAGAAATGCCACGCCTTAGCGATATAGGGTTACCCTATAGTCTTGCACCTGGATCTGCACTGAACTAGAAGCGCACCTGTAGGACAGTGGACGGAGCTTCGGGTATCAGTCGACAACAGATGATGAGTAATAGACACAGAGGATGAGTAACAGACACTTGAGAGATAGCACATGATTCACAGCTGTATACGAAGTGAACGGCATCGAGTGTTACCTGTTCTGCGTGCAGTCATTTCGTCATTCCTCTTCTCATGTATACCTGACAGACTCGGGATGTCCTTTGGATCTCTATGCGTTGTTCTTTTGATGCAGGCTCTATACGCTATCGCGCCCTTCGCGTGCTAACGATGCGAACGAACGAAGTGCCTCTCGGAGCAAAAGAAAAAAAAAAAGAAATTTGCTCGCACGAGTTCGGTTTGTGCCCCCGTTCTTTGTTGTTTGATATAAACGCCGGCGGAGGGCGCCTTGTTTTTGCTCGCTCACCGCCGCCGCCGCCGCCCGCGTGCTCATTACGCGCGCTTTATTCGCGGCCGCCGGGCATCCCTGGCGCTTTTGTTCGTTCGGAAGTGTTTTGCATTCGAGAGACAAGAGGCGTTCCTGTTGCTGCTCTTTCGTTATCCTTTAGTTTGTTTGTTTGTTTGTTGCGTTACAATATGACGACCCTGCGCGGAAGTTTGTGTGCACACCGCGGGAACGTATGTACGTGCGTACGCGCGTTTGCGTTAGTTATGTGTATACCCCCGTGTGTTTGTGCGCCAGGGGGGCAGCACGCGGATGGCCCTTGCCGCATATGCATGGCACGACGAGCAGCTCGGTGCGCGTGAATTAATTACTGCTCACGAGTTTAATAAATAACGATAGCCGTAATGGGCTTTCGGTTGGGTGTGAACACGCGAAAAACCAGGCGAGCACCCCCCCCCCCCCCCTCTCGCTTCCCCCCTCTCCCCCCTTGTTGATGCGGCGGTCGGTGCACAAGTTAGGGGGGCACGCCTTCTGTGCCCCCCACGTACTCGGGCTCTTCTGCATTCTTCTTTTTGTTTTTTCTTATTGTGCCTTAGTTGCCGTAGCGTTCCGAAACTTATTTCGCTGCGTAGAAGGTGTATATAGGAACAACGCTATGTGAATGAATACGGCTATGCTATGTACGGTGGCAGACCATGCATCATTCTACGCACGAATGGTGCCCCTGTGTGCGGTGCTCTTGTTCTGTGTCGCCTCGCTGCTTCCACAGGGGCGTCTCCTGGTTGTGGTTCGCGTACACGAGTGAAATCTCTTGTCGCCGCCGAATAACCGGGGTGCGACAGACAGGTGTTTGCGATTACATCGGAATGTGCAGCGTTGTCCCATATAGTTTTTGACTATTAATATTGTAAAGTTGCCTGTTGTTGGAGGGGAACGTAGTAACCACCGAATTCTGGACTCTTATTTTTTTTCTTTAGTAGTTCTGATGACCTAATCGTTGAGAATTTGTACAAAGGTTGTAGTGTGTATTGTTTCGGAATAAGTAAACGTAGTGGTATCCACCGGTAGTGTTTTCGTTCCTGATAGACATTTATTCACGTAGCTGGTGCTACAAGCAAGTAGTACCAGCTATGTAACAGTAGTAGTATAGTACTACTACCGCAGTAAACATCGCAGTGCTGTTACGTGTCCACATGCTCAATATATATAGGCGACATGCGAGGGTATGTAAGTAGATATTAAGTCCGGAGGAGCTTTCCGGCGGCTGTGTGACATCAGAAAATACAGTATAATACGAACTTCGGATGTGTCTTGCGCTGAGCTATGACTAAATGAGAGTGAAAATTACATATGGTGAAAAACCCTCACCAGTTAAAAGGAAAACAACGTATGCATGGGAGCGTGCAGCGTCTTCGGAAATTAAGGATGAAGTTACTTGAAAATGTTGCAAGGGCAATCCTGGCACTATTATTTGTGGTAGCAGCAGTCACAAGTGGTATGGAAACAATCGATAATAATAATATCTGGGGTTTTACGTCCCAAAACCACGATATGATTATGAGAGACGCCGTAGTGGAGGGCTCCGGAAATTTTGACCATCAGGTGTTCTTTAACGTGCACTGACATCGCACAGTACACGGGCCTCTACCATTTCGCCTCCACCGAAATGCGACCGCCGCGGCCGGGATCGAACCCGCGACCTTCGGGTCAGCAGCCGAGCACCTTCGCCACTGATCCACCGTGGCGGACATGGAAACAATCGAGTCTGCTTGGAATCTCCCTCACCGTTTCCTTCTATAGCTTCAAATCGCTTTGTGACTAAACATAGGTATCGTTCTCAACAACAAAATATTTCTTCAGAAAAGCAACCATTCGCAGTGATTGTGGCAGTATAGACCATATTCTTTTACAGTCGCACCCGCGTTTTATAGTACGCATGCGAAATAAGGAGGGGTCTGCATGCGGTCGTTGTCTTCCGTACCACCTGACCCCCGTTGCCTCCGGCCATTGATGGCGGTGCCCAACAAGCGATGAAAATTATTGCCTATAACTCAGAGCCGCCGTCCTACTTTATATATGTATGATTACTTAGTAATTTCACCCAATAAAAGACAATTAAATCAAAGTCGTGTCCAGGAACGTCGGAATATGAGCAAACACGCGCATCAGACTCTTCAGATCAGGCAAATCCACCTTGTAACTTTTAATTCTATGTATGATGAAAAATCGTTGGAACAGGGAGTGTCGATGGAGCTAACGTTTCGAAGAACGAACTTGTCTTCGTTATGGCGGGAACAGTCGCTGCCCTGAGGAAGGCAGTTACACTTGTCGAAAGCCTCGACTCCAGCGATATTTCTTTAACGATATTTCATCACTTCAGCGGTACTATTGCGGGTGCGGTCAAGTTCCACCATATTGTCAAATTTCGTAATGCCAGGCGTTTCAAGCCAATGACAAAGACTAGCAGCCCCCTGGACCAATCAGAGTTGACCAGTGGCGGAATTTGAGTGTCCAGACTAGCACCCCAAGCATGCACATTCCACTGAACTTCTGTCTTCTTGTTTTGGTATCCTAAGTACGGTAGCTTAACGATCGCAGCGCCAGTGTGGCGCCTAGCGAGTTTAGCAGGAAGCTCTGTAGGGGTGGCGGCAGACAAGGCATACGCGCGAATGGCGAAGCAGCGCCGCGCCAAGCGGCCGAGGAGGGGCTAGGAAGCATCCGCGCTCGGCCCTCATTCAACCTTGAAACAAGGTGCACGCCGCTTGGCGTCGTCCGTCCGTCCGCCCGGCGGCAGGGACGGACGCCGGCGGCGTTGGCAAACAGGGAAAGAGTGTTTTTGGGAGGAGGAGGAGGAGAAACAAAACAGGTCAGACTGCGCCGCCACGCGGGAGAGGGCGGTATAATAAACGAGGAATACCGCAGGAAGGAAGTTCGCTGACCGCGCCGCGAGCTTCGCCACGCACCGGGCAGCTTGCTTGTTGCTGCTGCTGCTGCTGCTGCTGCTGCTGCTGCTGCTGCTGCATGCCGCGGCTTTTATGCGTGCGTGTGCATACATGCAGGGGCTGGGGTCCGCGCCGGACGGCGGCCAGGTTTGTTCGTCGTTCCTTATGCTGATGCTTCCTCTGACGTGCGCCGATGAAAGATAACAGCGTTGATGAAAGGGTGGAGAAGAAGAAGAAGAGGAAGAAGAAAAATGCGGAGCCTCGGGGAAAGTCTCCAAATGGGATAAACGCACATACCAGGTTTGAAAGGAAGCTGCATTAATAAGTGGTCGCGTCATTCTGTCGCTCTCGTCAGCGGGATGAGCTAAATTCGAGACATTGTCTGCAGGGCTTAAAAAACAACAACAACAACAACAACAACAACAACAACAACAAAAGCGGCTTTCCAACGACCGTATGTGCGTGTCTGCATAATAATGCGAAGCGCCTTATTCATTGTTTGGTTATTTAATAAAGAATCGTGTACAAAGTTTATGGTGAATGATGCTAAGACACGCAAGCTGGATCTGTTCCTCGCTTACGAAATGATCACGGTCGCATATCAAAGCGTTCTGGCGCAGCGCTATGCAAAAACGGCCGTTGTGACGGTGACAATATAAGCCTGAAAGGCGGCATGATTTCTATCATCCTTTGATCCCAAAACATTTCAGACCTACTCTTCACAAATAGCAGAATTGGCTTTAGTATAGTAATGACATATACTGTTGACTCAAAAGAGGTAACACTGCATGCCGATGCGTATGTGGACGCAGGTTTTACGGGAACGCTGGCGCACCACCTAACACGTGACTTGCATTATACTATAGCTTGACGACATTACGTGTGCTCACTGGGCAGTGTCACAGTTTGAGGTGGGAAACTTTTAATTGCAGGAGGTTGGGGAGGGGGTATTATCGTAACAGCGGAGAGCTCTGAAAGAATGAAGCAGAAATGTAGGATGGGAACCGCCGCTTACTGTCCTGGGTTGCTACATCCGTGCGTCGGCGACTGGCTGCCTGTTTGGCACACAAGGACGCAAAATTATTCCGTTGTCCTACCCTGAGAAACAAACAAACAAAAAAAAAACGAAAAAAAAAATTAAACAAGAACAATGCTCGCGCACCTACCATCAGGCCTCGTTCCTCTGGGAACCGAGTCGACGACCGACCCGCCCCCATTGTGTCCCGTTGATTGAGAAGAACACCGCTTGGCTTATTTATAATCAACGGGCATCCGCTCCGGGACACCTCATAGAGCCTGTATTAACCTGAGTTGTGTCTCGCATTTCAGCGGACCCGCGGCCGTGTTTGTTGTGTTGGGGGGAGGTATACGCGAAGGCTGATGGAGCGCAGGTGTGTGTATATCGGGAGGTGTGGGGAACGTTGAGAACATAAAACAAAAACGCAACAATGTGGAGAGGAGGACGTCGACGTAATACTACGCCCTCTTCGGCTGCCTTGATTGCGAGCTGTGCCTTGAGCCGTGGAGATCTGAATTTGTGGCCATGCTTGCGGGTCTCGTCGACAGCGGCTTATACTGTAGCCCTATACGTGCAGCCTCTTCGAGCGGATTTGTGCGGCGGCACGTTGAACGGCCGGCTGCGGGTTGATCGTTGACCCTCGCCTCGTCGACAAAGCAGATGCCTTGTTTTGGCAACCCGTTCCTCGCGGGGGGCGTTGACTCGGAAGGTTAATAGATTGTTAACCCGTTTTGTCCTCGCCCCTGCCGCCCCTGTATAGCCATTACGCTTCGCATGATATATCTTGTCGTTGACAGTTAAGTCTTTCGTCCTTGTTTGACATGCACGGTTAGGATCTTTCCTGTATGTCACGTGGTTGTTCAGAAAACAATGTCGCCGCAAATCAATGAACGTTTTAATGCGTTTTCGTAGTGAGTATGTTTACTTAACTTCCTTATTACATTTTGCGGATCGAGCTCTCAATGCAGTCGGGCTGTTTCTCGGCGGCGTGTGTGTCGTGTTCCTGCGTAGTCTGCCAGCATTTAATGCTGCTACGGATAACTTCTTTGAAAAGAGGCGACTGCTACATTGAAGTTAAGGCCATCGCATATAGCCTGTATTGTAAGAATCACCTCCTATTCTCGCATTCTTATACTTCAAAGCCGATAATGCTCGGTATGGTGTGTTGAATTGTGTTGCTTTTTTTCGTGATGTCCGATTCTTAGTCATGTTCCAGAGATACACCCTGCTCTCATCGATTGTCAGCCAGCTCCTAAGTAATGGCTTGTGTGGAACAACATGAATATTGCCAACATCCGTCTGAATAGAAAGTGTTTTGAAAATTACAAAAGCTTATTCGAAGCATGGTATGATTTCTGTAATATCTTTGGTAAGAAACGAGCGAGAGAACAGTTGGCACTGCAACACTTCTATCAAGGCTCTAGCCTAGAGTTACTGTATATGGC
The DNA here is from genome assembly GCA_030522465.1 of Rhipicephalus appendiculatus. Taxonomy (NCBI): domain Eukaryota; kingdom Metazoa; phylum Arthropoda; class Arachnida; order Ixodida; family Ixodidae; genus Rhipicephalus; species Rhipicephalus appendiculatus. The sequence continues at coordinate 1,144,768 of JALIZH010004988.1, forward strand.
TCCTATAGGAGTCATATACAGTAACCATACAGTAAACGTGAAGAACATGTGTTACTGTATATGGCTTCTAAAGGAGCCAGCCATATAAAGTAACGTCTATTCTAGCATATCTACCTCTGCCTTCTGGCGCAACCGCGATGCAAGAAGACATACATACTCGCATACGCAACCGACGCCCGTGACGCATTGTCGTCCTGGTGCCGAGGCTGCCTTCTTCCTCCTCTTCTGTTGACTCTTGGGTGGGGGACCCCCGCTGAGAAAACAGGCGTCCTTTGAGAAGAAGGGAATGGACGTACGGGTCGGGGGAGGGGGACGGTGTAGCCCCGGACGTTCTGAGGCCAAGATATGCTAAGCTCTTGTGTCCACCCGAAGAAGCCAACGCTGCTGGAAGGCGCTGGCGCGTACTCCTCCCGCAGTCGCTGGCGCTTCGGCAAGGCCCAGGAAAAGCAGTCGGAAGTCGCAACAAATGTCAGCGCCGATCTTAAGAAGTTTAGAGTTGGGGGGGCGGGGCACCGGAAAAGGCGATGAAAACAATAAGGACAGGTCAGACGTTCTGCGGTGAGTTGGCATAACACTCGCTCATTCGTCGCTCTCTTTTCCTTCTATCTTTGTTCCCGGACCCGTCGAGTACACACAGCCCTCCACCCTCCCTATGGCGGTTTTGCACGTGCCCCCCTTATTGTAGCGGGCTTTATTCGCGGCCGTTATTATTGGCCTCTGTTTTATAGCAGTCTATAAAGGAATCCCGTCCTTTCCCCGCCCTTCTGTGTCCGCGGGTCTTCTCGCCCTTCTTTGAGAGCTTCCCTGTTGCCTGAACCCCCCGTTCAACTATAACGTTGGGGCTTGCCCACGTGCTGCGCCGAAGTTTTATTTCTTCCTAGGCGCCCCAGTGCTTGCCCTTGCGCGAGCGTTCGGAACGTATCCCCCCTTTTCTCTTTTACGAGGGGACATTCCTAAGACCACGGCTTTGTGACGACCTTGAAGGCGTTCACATATACGTATGCATGGGCGTTAGCGTATGTAGGACCCCTCCTGTTGTGCACGGCGGCCGTTCTCCTTGTGGTACTTTTCATCGCTTGCGGTCAAAGGCCCACCTCCTTGTCTGCTGTCCGCTGCTTCCTGTTTGCGTGTTGCTATGACTGCCATGGACTGCGTTCCTTCTGGGCGCTGTGCCTGGTTTATCTTGATAGCTGTGTGGGATACAACGACTGGAGCGAATTTCATGGGCTATTGCTGGTATGGTGTAGTATGGTGTATGGTAAAGCTTTATTGGGTTCCTGAGTCTCAGCCAAGGACTGATGTGGGCCGCTCCCACTCTGCATGGGGCAAGTCAGCTAAGCCCAACTGCCAGGTCGTGGACCCTGTGGACGGCCCTGGGTTGATCTTGAAGCGAGTCGCTGTGCAAACATTGGTTGTTTTTAAAATGTGTCTTCGTAGCGATGTCCTGGCTTGCGTTTCGAAGATGTTTGTCGGCTTCTGAGTGATTAGCAATAGTAGTTTGGAAGCGCCATTACTTCCGAGGAGTGCTCACTGCTGGCACGAAGGACGCGGAATCGAATCCCGGTCGCGGCTGCCGCACTTAGCTGGAGACCTTACTTTCGAGTAATGTTCGTATAGTTTCTAGTCGGCGCAGAGTGCTCTTTGTGATTGATGTCGACCATTGCGAACGAGTTGCTGACATTTTCTTCGTGCTGCTCCCTTGTCCTCACTTCGCATTCTTTGCCACTTGTAGAAGCCTACCAGGGACATAAGATAGTTTTCAAGGTGTCGGTGTCATGTAAAATAGTCCCCGATGTGTCCGCCAGTAAGCTCAGGGTTACGTAACTCACGATCATGACCTACAAAGAGTTTGAGGGCATATAAGTTCCACAGCCCTCTGTTATATGCTCAGCAACCCACGACAAGACGCCATTATTCGATGTTTCGGCTTATATGGCCGACATAATCGTAAACGCTGCCTTGAGTTCTGACGCGTGTGTGTATGTATACTTCCATTTCCTTGGCTATAAAACACGCGTGGAGTTCTCGAAAGTTTCTAATCAAGTGCAGTCACGATCCACGGAGCTCGTTGAATCTGGTGCCCCAGTACGGCTAAACGTTGCACGTATGAATTCACGTATATAAACATACACGCGCGCTGAAACAACTCTCCGTAGCGCCAATAACGAGGATTTTTTTACGTCTTAACAAAGGCCTATTTTTCAGCGCTGTCTCGCGCGCGACTTATCGAGCGAGCCACGCATGCATAAATCATCCCTTCATCTTCGTCGAGTTAATTAAGTTTTCGCATCGGCCTTTCTCGACCGTACTCGGAGAACGAAAGAAAAGAAAACGCGTACGCATCGAAAGTCGAGCGCTGTTCCAAGGATGGCAACGAGAAACGGGACAACGCCCCAGACACACACGTTGTGTGTTTCCTTGAAAGTGGGTCTTGTCTTTGCCCGCAGACTTCTCGGTCCGCTTGTCACACACACACACCCAAAATAAGGGCGGAGGCGTGATGCCCTCGACATCTGCGGCTGCTGCTGCAAGATGATGATGATTAGTGGAACGCTAAGCATTCGGTGCACGCCGTTATGCCGTGTTTTCTTCCGTCATACCGGTGTGCCCTTAATATAGACAAGGGTGGTTTTGTATCTAAATTGCGTATCTGGGGCTGTTCTCCGTGCGTGCATGCATGCATGCTTGCTTGCATGCACGTTGCCATAACCAGGCCACACGCCGGTCCGATCGGCCTTGATTGCGAGTCGATAGCGCTCCGCGAACTTCTTTTGGGCTTCACCCCCTCCTGGCGTCCTTGAGTGGCACTCGTTGTCGATTTGACAAGCGAGCGCTCTCTCAAACGCACGGACCATGCCGATGCCAGGTTTCGATGCGGTGCTCTCTCTCTCTCGCCTCTTCGCTGACTGACTGCAGTGTGTATTTTCGATTCGCCGCCGACGTTGACCGCGTTTGTGGAGGGTCCGTCGTGTTGCGTTAGCTAGCGCCTTTGCAAAAGATACAACGGAATTGTGTCTTGTTCTTGGCGAATCCACGAGTGCTGCGGCAGGTTGCTGATGGGGGGGCGCTTTGTTGGGGGGCCTTTTGGAGACCGTGTCTTCACGCACCTCTCCCGCCCATATTCTTTCGTGACTCGGTGATATCATTATTAAAGCGAAAGCTTTATACGTCTCACGAGTCAAGAAATTTTCGAGATTTGGCGAGACCTGACGACGCGCCTCGAGACTTCAGGAAATATAAACAAAAAAACAACAAAAAATAGCAAACAAACTAAGTAATAAAAGTTGGTCCAACGGCGCGTGATAGTCAAGTGAATGTATGTGTGCCCTAGGCGTACAAAACATCACATGACCTTAGTGCCACATGACGTCATCAATGACGTCGTCACACGCCATAGTCGCTTGGTCAAAGGTGGGCGGATCCCGGAGGTAGTGCAGAGAGCTACGTGAAGTGCAGAAAGCTTTCAGGGAGGGGGGGAGGGTGTTGAGGTTCAATACAATCTAACGAGAAGGAAAAGAAGATGACTTTCGCCCTCAAGTAGAATTCGTAGAGGACCGTGTGACCTTTCCTGTCATGATCTTAACTACCGTATTTCGTCGCACACTATCAGCACTGGTTAGCACAGGCTAATCTTGGTTGGTCAGCGTTGGTTAATTGATTGCTAGTGCCGTCTAATGTTGACCTGAAATTGGAAGTTTTGCAGTTCTATAGACGTTTCGTACGAAGATATATCGTTATACAGCAGCGACCATCCAAAGTCTTCCTCCGCGCTTCATGTTTTCGTATTCTCATCTTCTCTCTTCCTGCCTTCGTTCTTTACCCTCATTTCCCCGGTCCTTGGCTTCCCGCGCCCGGTCGCAGTGGAGCTTTTTTTTGATTTCCGGACTATGTTGGAAAAGCCGGAACTGGCTATCACCCCCGTCCCCCCACCACTGCGTCGCGTGTCGCCGTGGCAATAATTTTTTTTTCATTTTTTCGCTCCCTCGCCGTTGTTGTATAGCGTCTTTCCGCGTTTGAGAACAAAACGCCCTTTTGTACCGAGATGACAAGGACGTAAAGTGTACAGCTACTCAGAAAAAAGAAAACAAAGCAAGTTACAATTCGGCACGCGCATATAGTGACGTGCCGTGTGTAAAGCCGTAGCTGCATGGTGGTGGGACTGCTGGTCGCCACTATGCGGAACTGCTATAACCGGCTTTCCGCCGGATGTTGCTTCTCGGGAGACGTGCTTGAACGTGCGGAAGCTTCAACAGACTTCGCACATTTTCTTATTTTAGTAATATTATGATTATAATTTTTTTTTTCTGGCTCCCTGCTTGAGTCCCGTTAGCTGGTGAGCTTCCGTGAGGTTCTTTTTTTTCTTTTTTCTCTCTGCGGAGTACGCACCGTGAGGACCTTGGGATCCGGTCCTCCGTTCACTGTTTTTCTTTTCCTTTTTCATAATTCTCGAAAGCTTAGTCCCTGCAAAAAGAAAAAAAAAATCTGCACGTATAGAGTGCAGACAGGCCAACTTCCCGCAGCACTGGCGCATCTGTCTCGATCCGTCTCCCGCTGTGATCTGGCGAGTTCGGCCTCCTGCGCGACGGTTGCCGCAACCCGCTGCGGCTCCGTGCGAGCAGCTTATGCACGTATACGTGATCATATATTGCGTATAAGCCGGCTCTGCCTTACATTCCCCGCGCACCGCTAGTTGGCCGGGTTTCCGCATATTTGTTTGGTCTCAGCGGCAAAAGAAAAAAAAAAACATAAAGGCCACGAGATTCTGCCGAGGGTCTGAAGCGGGTCGACCGAACGGGGTGAGGAATACGTGCGATGTGTTCGCGAGTAGCTCGCGAACTTGTAGGCCTCAGCGACCTTGAAGGATTTCCATGTTCACGAACGGAGCTCCCTCCGCCAATCGTCGGCAGCCTCATACTTTAAAACGCCTGTACGCCAGCTTGTTTTGCAACTCCACGCGCGACAGCCGTATATTTCTCTCATCCACGTTCCCGACCCTTTGCGACCGTAAATTTGTTTATACGAAGGTCGCGGCGGGACGTGCAACTGGTTACCGCGTTTTCTGCGTGGTTGCTGCTGACTCAGTGGCATGCATACCTGCGGGCCTGCCGAGAATTTGCCAAAACCGGAAACACTGGTATTTCTTCCTCCTAGTTATCTCGTTTATTTTTCCTAAAACTGCCCGTCGAACGGCCCTGAAGTTTACTGGAATAAGTGTTTTCACTTTGTCACTCCCCTCCCTTGTTTTCCGAATATGTATAAGCTCAAGTTTCAGATTCAGCGTTCTGGAACGCCACTAGTGTATCAAGTCACCAATGCATAGATTTTTGTCGTCAGGCTTATCGAAATAACTACTTACTTCGTCGCGCTTTGTTGAAAGCTCGGACTACCGGTCTTGCCTATTACGTTTCATAGTCCGCTGGTTGTCGTGAATCGTCAGTATGCGCTGCCAATATTCACAGCGATGCCCTTGGAATGATTGTTTATGACCAATGAATGTAGACTGACGGAGCAGTGTGACGTAGTTGAGGACTCAATATATATATATATTTTGTAACACCTTTTGTAAAAGCTCACTGCAGATGCTGATACGAACGTGTTTGTTCACCCCTTCTGCGCCTTTACTTGGGCAGTTTGCGCGCTGGTTCAGCGGAGGCATCAACGGAAGAGTTGAACACGTAGCTCTCGTTACGTCTCCATATATGACGTATGTGCTGACGTCAACGAGACTGCGCTCTTGTTTTGCAGTCAGTAGTACAGTGAAATGCTGAGCTTTATCTTGACGTCTTTATCTCAGGAAGGGCAGTGCAAGTTGCGAAGCCTCCCATAAATGACGTTACGTTGCCGTCAAATGAATACTCTCCACAGTTATGATCGTGCGAGAAGGAATAGAGATATTCCAAAAGCACTTCTTTTTGGGCTAGTTGGTGCTTAACTTGCTTAGGTGCAGATGACTGAGGCGCAAAAAACATCTCGTGAAAAACAAGATGTTTTTGCGCCTCAGTCATCTCGTACAGTGGGCTCCGGCTCCGGTTCAGAAGGATCTAATTGTATCAGTGACACATCTATAATGTTGTATTCGACAGAAATGCGCTTTCTCGATAGCTTGTTGTCTTGACCATGTCGCTGTACGTCATCTGTTGGCTGTTCACGCATTCGCGGAAAAGTCTTCTTTTTTTCCTGTGCGTTTCTTTGACTGTCATTAAACAGTTGGTAGTCGGCGCTGCTCTTTCTTCTCTTCTGCTCCTCCCTTTTTCACGAGATGTTTTTTGCGCCTCAGTCATCTGCACCTAAGCAAGGAATAGAGACTGTTGACGTGCCCCTCAGCGCAGTACCACGAGGTCAACAGCTGGCTTCGCTAAGATATGGCGTGCGGCGCCGAAGGTTTAGCGAGTCTATATAGGTTCGATACGTGCATGCTGTTGAACTCGGCAACCTCACGGACGGAGGGAGGCCGAGCGAACGCGAGGCATGGCGTGAGGCTCAGTGCATGTGATGCTGCTGGCATATATCAAGCACCACGAGAGGGGGGGGGGGGCTCCTGTGGGCGTCATGCACCAGATTCGCGTGGCCTCTCGATTTCCGCGCCCCGCGTCGGGTCGGGAGATTCCACTGCCGCCGCCGCCGCCGCCGCCACCTGGGCGATTCATGAATCTCCGTGGCGCCGATGGCGGTGCGATCAGATTCCATGTAGCGTTGCGCCGCGCATGCATTATATGCGTGACCTGAGCGCGGTGCCGAAGGTGAATGTATCGCATCGTCTCTTGGGGCCTCTATGGCGGTGCGAGTCTTTTATCGACGGTAGGCTACCTCCACACGAGAGGGTTATAGGCACGTTTTACGTTACCTTTACTTTTAGGCTCTATGAGGGGATCTATATCGGGGACGACCAGCGAAATGCCCTGCGATAGTGACTTGTTAGGTATCCGCCCAACCATTTCCTTCACTTCGATATAGTCGCTCAAGGGCTTTCACTTCTCTCATACAGCCGTAGCCGCATGAAGCTGCAGCGTAATGTTCATCATCATCATCATCAGCCCGACTACGCCCACTGCAGGGCAAAGGCCTCTCCCATGTTCCGCCAGTCAACCCGGTCCTGTGCCTTCTGCTACCACGTTATACCTGCAAACTTTTTAATCTCATCTGCCCACCTAATTTTATGTGTCCCCCCTCACGCGTTCGCCTTCTCTTGGAATCCAGTCAGTTACCCTTAATGACCAGCAGTTATCCTGCCTACGTGCCCGGCTCATGTCCATTTCTTCCTCTTGATTTCAACTATGATATCCTTAACCACCGTTTGTTTCCTGTAATGTTCGTCTATCCCTTATTACATTTTCTCCTGCTGCGAGAATTGGGGCCATAAGGCGTTGTTGACGTTTGGTCTTAAGAAGCGAATCTGTCGGTTGGCTTTCATGGAGCAGCAGGGACATTGCTTTACGGTCCCATGAAAAGGCAAGTGGCATCCATAACTCTTGAGATGAAAAAATCCTCGGAGGGGGGGGGGGGGGGGGGTTCTAGTGTTCTTCAAGGAAGCATACAGCTGCCTTGAAGAAGGCAAGACCACTTACCCGCCATGGTGGTCCAGCGGTTGTGGTGCTCGACTGCTGACCCGCAGGTCGCGGGATCGAATCCCGGCCGCGGCGGCCGAATTTCCGGTGGAGGCGGAAATGCTTGAGGCCCGTGTACTTAGACTTAGGTGCTAGTTAAGGAACTCCAGGTGGTCGAAATTTCCGGAGCCCTCCACTACGGCGTCCCTCATAATCAAATCGTGGTTTTGGGTCGTTACATGCGTTAAACCCAACACTTATTAAAGCAAGACCACTTGTCGATACGTTGGCAATCCCGTGTTCAATCAAGAATGTTCGTTTCTTCAAGCTTCAATCTTCTCCTGAACTTCTTCCTTGTTTGGATGTACGTAACTCGGTAATAGCATAGAGTAGTTGTTGGCATTCGAACATTAGCTCTCGGACACGCTGAGACGAAAAAGTTAAATAAATGACTGAACCTGATTCTTTTTTTATAACGATGTGACCCTACACGCCCTCCGCTTGAGCGCTTACTTATCTTCCAGGTCAATAATCACCCTTTATACCACGCCTGCATTTCGTCAGATGTTGCCTCTGACTTTTCTGGTAACTTTCGGAGCAACCCCATACATGCTACGTGCGAATATTCTTCTGTACCAATAAAGAAACAAATACGGCAAACAGCGTGGAAAGCAGGTCCCGCTTTGCATACGTTCAGTTATGATTTACACGTTCTTTCACCGGCTATTCTCCGATTCCAAAACTTCGTCCGATGCTTGCTTGCCCTCTTCGACAAGCGTGGACGCTGCTACACAGAGCCTTGTCTCGACGTGCCGCTTCCGTGACTTCGGGCCACGTGTCGGGCCTCACCGCGTCGAGCGCACACAAACTGTGAGATATCGACCGAATCCCTGGCGCCTCGGAGAGGGTCAGACACTCGGGTGGCATGGCTTGCAGCCCGCGGCGCCCGTTGCCGACCACGTTCGTCGTCTCCTTTTCTCCTCGCTTCGCGATCGCTTTTAGCCGTCATCATCGTCGTCGTCGCGCCTTCTCAACAGTGAGGCCTCACGGCTTCAGAGTTGGTCGCCGGGGCCTCAAGCGGCCGGCCAGTGCGGCGGCCCAACCCGCGCCGCGTCGTCGACCGACTGGGCCGTCCACTCGTTCGTCATCGATCGTGCTGGCCCCGGGGCTTTCTTGCCTCCTTCTCTTTTACTCCAAGCATAACGCGTTGTGTGTGCGGAAAAAGGAGGGGATACCACTGCCCGTTCCTATACCCCCCCGCCAGCCACCATCGGCCAGACGCCGCCGCCGCGTGGTGATGTGGAGATGCTGCTCATTTATAATTGTCGCTGCAGGATAGGTTCGCGTGTGTCAGTCCTAGCTGCGCCTTCTTTTCTGTTTGTTTGTTTACCCCGCGCGTCGTCGCCCCGTCGGATGCAGCGAGCCGCCCGTGTATGTACGTGCAGCTGCCTCGTGAATGATGCGACCGCTTCCGGCTTTCGGGTCGGAAGTGCACTCGAGTTGGGACGACCCTTCCGATGCTGTGCGTGTCCCCGGCTGGTGGCCCTGGGCCGCACCGTGTGTGTATGTTCCTCGCTGCCACAGAGGTCCCTTCCGTGGGTTTTATTAACGGCCCTTCTCTGCACTGAATGACCAGCTTGAAGTGCTTTGCAGATTGGTTTATTTGATGCCGCAATTTGTTAGACAGCGGCTGCACTTTCTTTCGTTTTTCGGCCTGATATGTATTTGGTATCGTATAGCCGTCGCGGATGCAATAGATCTATTCTTCAGCAGATTTTTTTTACCCGCCTTCTCCTTGTTGTTGTCACTCTGTCTTGAAGGAATATCTATTTCGCTCTTCGCTGGTACCCTTCAACGCTTCGCGACGTTCACATTACGACAGAAAACCGGTGCCACGCTTGGTTTAAGTGCGTATTCGCCTTGTGTATTCGTCGTACACGACGTGTGTGCTTTATATACATTCGTACTACCAGGAGTCTCAATACCAATGCTGTTGACTCGGTTGCCCATTGATGATGTGTGCACAAGGTTCATTGATTCCGTGACAGTCCAAAGTGTGCGTTCCGTCGACAGCGCACCACTCACAACGTCATCGGCGTGGCCGCGCCTCCCAAGGGTCAGCGCTATAGCCGAAGAGAAATCACGCGTGCCGTCATGAGTTTTCCTGCTTGAGGGGTTCGTGTTCGCGTGCTTGGAACCTCGCGCGAGAGCCAATCAACCGGCGCACGGCGCCCATTCCTTCCAAGCCAAAAGGGGCCACACACACGCGCGCGCGCGCGCCGCGGAGAGCTAGCTAGCTGGCGCTTGTCGAAGGGAATGCGCGCATCTCCGTTAGCGCTCGCTTCCTGATGCTATGAGGCGGCGTGCCCAGGCGTTGTCGGGGCGGCGCACAGCGCGCTTTGTGTTCCCCGGGTTTCTTTTCTGCCGCTGTGTAGTGTAGGGGGCTGCAGAGGAAGCAGTCAGCCAGACCCCCCCCCCCTCCCACCTCACCTCTCGTTGACGACGATCGGTCGTCCCTCGCGCTGAGGGTCCCTGGGCGGCGGCGGCAGCGGAGGACGGTCGCGTGAGGAAGAGTCGTGACTTTCCCATTAGGACGCCTCGTTCCCCGGGTCCATTTTTCTTGTTATGCCATCTCTGCCTCGCAAGGAGTCGCCGTGTCTGCTGCCGTGTGTCGCTTGTTTTGCCTGCCCTTCACAGCAGTCTTCCCTTTCCGTCTCTTTACATCCTCACGGTCCTTTAGCGGTCGTTTGTCTCGCGTTTGCTTTCGTCCATCGCCGCGCCGTCGACTACGGGGCTGCAGCGTTTCTCCACAGCCCGCCATGGTCGACGTCGTCTTCGGAAGGGAGTCGTGTACGTGGCGGAGGCGGCGAACGAACGTCCCCTCTCTTCTTTGCCTGCGCACCACACCTCCCGCCTTTGCGTCTTCGCGTGCTCGCTGGTACTTTGAGTCGCGTCTCCGTTGCGGCTCTTGCCGCTTCCTTCCTTCCTTGTGGCACTCCTGTTGCTGATGGCCGTGAAGACAGGGGGGGCCTTCGAGGAGCGTACCTTTCTTACGGGAGGAAGTAGAATGGATGACGTAATCGACTGGCCGCGAGTGCACACTTGCAGCGTGACGGGTTTTGGGAAAGTGGTGTGTACGTGGTTACGGCTCAAGGGAGGAAATAGACATACATTGTAAGTCTTTCGACAGATTTTCGTCGAAAAACGCCACTACGTTGAGTTGAATCAGCACGGGATAGAGTAATTTGTAAACATTGCCGTGCCAATCGCTGTGCGTAATAATTGTTCGCTTGCCTTCTGTGTCACCCTTTAATAGTCACTACGTTCGAATACGACACTAAATGTGCGCATGCAGCCTGGATTTCGCGCTTGCGCAATTCCATCCCATTTACTGTTGGGTCGACCCGCCTAGCGTAAGGATGTCTCTTGTTAACTATTCAGGTACATTTAGTCTCAGCCGCTGTGCTTAGGTTCGAAACAGCTAAAATGCGCGCGCTAGCCATTCCGTGCGTCATCCGCTATTCATTCACGTGCATTTGTGGACATTTCCTTGTTGTGGACATTTCCTTGTTTTAGTCGCGCAAAAGCTTGAAATAAGAAGACAGAAACGTCTCGTTGGGTAGGTGCTGGTGGTCAGCCCGTTGAAAAGCTTAGCCGAGAGAAACAAATGCAGCTGCTCTGACGCGGTGTGAAGACTGCCGCGGACCTTCAATGCTCACGAGTGCATTCACGCCCCGCAAACCATTGTTCTTGAAGATAGCGCCGCGTACAAAATACCGTTCTGTAAATACACGCATCACACATAACGCGGCCGTATACACCGCGGGTGGCACACATCAACTGGGAGGAAACGGGTCGACCTCTCTGTACACCAGTTACGCGTAGCCGTTTCCTCCGCAAGACGACGGCCGGCTTCGGATTCGTCCTTGGCTGCCATTGTCTAGCCGGGGCCATGCGGGCGCGCACTGCAAATGAGAAACAAGACATGAAAAAGAAGCAGACCTGTCGTACGTGTACGCGACGCCGTTGGGGTTGTTACAAACACTCTTGAGAATTGGCGCGCGCGCGCTTTCTCTTGTTCAAAGCGCCCCACCTCGATCAGGCCGCCTGCGCGTCGCTAGTTTTTCTCCTCGGAGGAGAGGCATTCCATCAAAGGAGGCGAAAAAGAAAACTGGGACGCGGCCGTCCACTTTTCAATCTCCGCCATCCTTGAGCGCCTCTGCCCGCCCGCCGCCCGCTGCCGCTCGCGCCGTTTGTCATTTCGGTGTCTCGCGGGCCGCTAGCGTGGTGGCCTCCCGCTGGGCAAGCGCTCTCTCTTCGCTTTTCTTTCCCGACACTGCGCTGCAGCGTCGCCGCACACCTGGCCGCCGCGCGTTGCGTCGGCGCTTCTGGGCGCTCGCCTCCTTGTATGTGTATACCGACGTTGTTACCGTATCGATGCGGGAATAGCCGGCACTCTCCGTGACGAACGAGACCCGCGCTGCAGCCCGTGACGTCACACGCGTTGTCCGATCTCGTAAAAGGATCAAGTGCTACGTGACGTCAGCTGGCTAAAAAGAGTGTTCCGCTCTCGCCGTCATGACTACGAGCGGCGCTGCGAACACTCCCAGGTTTACGTGCGCAGAAATACCCGATAAAGTGGACGGAAGGAGGACCATGTCGCTGTAGCTCAATTGGTATCATCGCACGTTTGATCCGATGGTTGAAGGTTCGGTGCGTACCGTTTTCTTTTCGTCCACTTTAATTTATTCACATTCACATGTTTCCTAATATGCAGTTAAATGGCCACACAAATAACGTCCCCCGTATCATCCTTGGCTTCATTGTTTGTTGGTTTTCATTATCGTTGTCCAAACTGTGGTCCTTGCTGCATGCGTCTGTATCTTGCTTGCGCTGTCTGCGAGCTGCTGATTCCGTATAACCAGAAAATGCTCGCCAAAGATAATCTCACCGGTAGTCACAACAGGACATCGTTTGGATTCGGTTCCTGGGACTGTGGCCTCATTCGTGTGCGACGTGCAAAGCCCCAAAGGCGCCGATGTGTATGCTGAGGTGGCACTATAGCCCCTACGACCGCTTCTCACGAACTGAACGATTAATTGTTTCGTTGCGTGCGTGTCTATGAAGACCGTGGATTTCTTTCCTCCGTCTCTTCTATCGTACCCTTTCCCATGTGCAGCTGACTTGGCTCAGCCTAGTTGCCCCCCCCCCCCTCCTTCCCTTGTCGTCCCTGTCATTCATTGCATGGAAGGATATGCACGCTTCAAGGAATCGAGCGTAACGGACATCGCAGAGCGTGTTGCATGAAAGGGAATTAAGTAATGATTTCGAACTAGGCTAACTGCTTGACGCATACATATCCGTCTGCCAGACTTTCATACATTAGGGTGTTTGATCCGTGAAGGTTATACCGTACTGTTTACGCTACGCCAATATCATTCCGCATTAAATGTACCACGATCCGAAAAAAAATTATAGCTGCTCGAGTCGTTCGATGCGTACGGTAACACGATGACATGATTATGGTGGCTAATATATCCCTTGCAGATTAATATAGCGACGTACCGCCCACGACGGTACCGTATTTCCGTATTTAACGTGCAACAAAAAAGTGCACTGTTATTATGTGTTTCCTGTAGAGCTAAGTTTGTGTATACGGCGCTCGCGTTGTACACGTGCAGATGCAGTACCACTGCGATGGCGACACTGTCGTTGCTTTGGCCGTGACGTCACTCAGAGTGACCTCCCCCTGGTGTCGTGCCGTGATTTGCTTATTCATGCGCCGTTCGTTTAACCTCATTGCCGGAACGTTCACGACAGAGGGGGAGCCGCCTCGCGAAACCGTGCACGCTCTGCGTCAATCCTCTTCGAAATACACGGCGGCGCGCCGTGTGTCATCTTGCACGACACTCGCCGCGACAGCGGGGACTTTGTGTCACCGATCGCCTTGTTGGTCTAGCGGATAGATCCGTGCCACGTTACAACCTGACTCACGCGCCGACTTGGTGGTTGCGGTAATGCGTTCCTTTTGGCGGGGACAGGGGAGAAAAAACAAGAGTCGCGCTTGGAGACGGAAGGCGAGATACGATACGTGATAACCAGCACTGAGCGTCTGATTTATCGTACGCAGTGTGGATAATCACTCGCGGGTACGCGTATATGATTTATTAACTCACACTCGACAGCAACTCCTCGTGATCGGATCGTGTATATCGTAAGATTTCGACTATACGGCGCCTGTTCTATACAGTAAAACACCAACTGGAACGAACGTCAATTAAACGAACTATTCAGTTGTATTAACTTTTATATAAATCCCCTGCCGAAGCGCCATTGAACCCAGTGCTATAACGCACTTCAGTATAACGAAATTCGGTACAGAGCGCATTTCAGTTCTACGAACATATTCGATAACACCATCAAATGCCTCCCAGGTGATATTAATCACGTTAAGTATATACAGTCGCACTTTTTACAGTATAGCTTTACGGTGGTCTCCGCGATCAGCTCCGCCAACGGCGGCCAATCACGGAGGTCACATTTTTACCTCGAACAACGGCGCTGCATTACCACGTGACGAAAAGTGGGCCCCAATCCGATGTGCACAAGTGGAGCAAAATATTACTGCATTCTTCACAAGATGTTCAATAAGCGTAAATTCACGTTCGACTAAGGAGCATGGTAATAAATTAATTGAAGTTTCATTTGATGATCACCTGATGATACCTTTAGCTTGTGATAACAAGCTGCAACAAAGCTGTCTCAGTTCAACGAACTTTCGCTTTAACAAGTAGTACTTCTCACCTCCCCCCCCCCCTCCACACACACACGCGCACGCACACGGTGGTATGTCTATTTGTCTCACACTGAGTCATCGCAAATTCCGAGCATCTCGGAAATCCTGTGGTTGCGAGTTATACACTTTCGCCATAAAAATCGCATGTTGTGCTCCTTCTGCACAGTGCGTGCCGACTGATCGCGCTTCGCACATTGGCGCGAAGCAAGCGAGCTCGCTCGCTCCACTTCTTCATTCATTGATCGCGCGGGGAGGGCGACAAACGAAATCACACCGCCGTGTCTCGGAACGCCGGCATCGCGCACATGCCTAGCTGCACATCGACCGGCCCAAACTGCGACGTCCCACTCACTCTCTCGGTCGCCTCCAATTTTTAATGGGTCGCCGCTCGTCGTTCGCTGCAGTTCCGTCGCGCTCGGTGCTTCCAGCACCGATGCACTTTTATTTTTTATTGCCGTGTTTTTGTTCGGAGTCTGTCGTGAAATTGTCAGTTTCCTTTGTCGTTCGTGAAGCTGTTAGAAACGGCGTTAGAAAGAAGTTTGGTGCGTGACCTGACAGGTCAATGCTCGACCTTATTATGGGGCTGTGACTGTTGCTATAGCCGCGGTGAGTTAAAACGCACGTAATATTCTAACATTGGATCTTCTGGTGGAAGGGAGCGCTGGACGCACTTATGGCTTCGCTAATTGCAGTAGAGTTGTGGGTACTTATACTGAATGTTTTGTCTTTCTATAATTGATCTAAGATAACCTGTTTTTGTCGAATGTCCTGCATCTAATAGTTCATCAAAAGGGATAGAGGCAGATTTTGATGGCGATATCAGCTCAGGGACGCTAAACAGGGTTGTACCTGATAGTTTAGCAAGCTTCTCGTTAAGATAAACTGCAAGCGATGCATTGCGTGACAAGATTGAAGCCAGACGAGTTAACCCAGCAAGTGACTCTTACGTGTTATAGGTATCGTTTGTTAAGCCTCGTACGTCGACTCGTCAGCTAAGCGCGGTAGGCTCTGACTGCAGAGCGGATATACCGCTCCGCAGACAAAGCCACGGTGGAGCAGTTAAACAAGGGCTCATCGGTCAAAACAAAATAGCAAGAACCAAGCATTCTCGGCAAATACACCGTCTCTCAGAAGTTACATGATCAGCTGGCTTTTTCCAGGGGGAGGTAAATACAAAAAGCGATATAGATGGCTTCACGATAAGTTGCCCTGTCAGGTTGTTCTGCGTGACGAAATGCTCCCTCGGCTTGCGTGGCGTAATAATGCTCCATCCTAGTTCATTTTTCCAATCACTCCTCCCTCCATGCCTACAGCAATAGTCGTCTGTCTGTACAGCGGCTCGCTCACCCGCCATCTTTACTCCTTTCGGCCAAGCCACGCGCTTCTTGTTGCTCGAAGAAAGCAGTCCGCAGTTCTCATTTAGGAGAATTCGCCGTGTCTCTTTATTCCCGTAATGTTTAACGTGCTGCTGGCGCTGGAGCCGCCGCGTAACTGACTTTTCTTCGAGTCGAAAAGAAAAGCGTTGGTCCGCATCTTTCACTCGCTTTCGCTTCACGGCTATTTCCTCCACCTTCGTCTTCTTCTGTTCCGTTGCTCTTCAACTCGTGTATCGAGGATGAAGCAAGCGAGTTCACGAGCGTGCGCGCGCTTGAATGCGTTCGGCTTTGTTCGGCGTGACGAGCGGGCGACGGCGTCGGCGTCGGCGCGTTGAGTGGCTCGCCATTGTATGCGCGCGTCGCCACGGAAAACGAAAACGAAACCGCATTTCTGCAGCCTGCCTGCCAGCCGCGTGTGTACAACCTTTCCCTGCATCTCGCATCTCTCGCGTTTTGTTGCGCGCTCCGTTTTTTTCCTTCTTTTCCTTTTTCTCTCGCGCGTTCTTTTCTTGTTCTTCTTGATATCCAACGCGCCTCGCGGCTAGTACACGAACTCAACGGTCCTTTGGCGTGAGCTGAGCGCATTTCTCGCTCGAGAAAGAAAGAAGAAAAAAAAAAGAAAAGAAACTGTGCTAATGGTTCCATTACACTTGTGACGAGTGCGCTGTATAGCTTTGGTCGTGGGACCTTTCTCTCCTTCATGTTGTTCCTTTCTTTTTTACTTTTACACCCTTGTATTTTTTCCCCCCCCCCCTGCTGTTGTTCGTGTCTATAGCTAAGGGGTCGTCACGAAAGAAACTGTGCGGTTGGTCGCTTTCGCACCTGTTTCGTCACTTTGTCCGTTACGCGTCACCCACGGCGTAATGGTTGCGATAGGCGGAGCGCCGCCGCCGCCGCGCGACTAGAGTAGGCGTGTGAAAAAGCAGTTGTTGGAGACTCGGAGGACTCAAAGTCTATGGACTCGCTGGGTGTTTTTCGTGGAGTTCATGCTTATAGTTTAATGGTCGCGTCCTGTGGATCTGGAGCACTGGAGGAATCGCTAGAACAATGGAAAAAAAAAAAAGGCGGTCACTTAAAAAGGCGGAGGACCCCCCCTTGAAGTCGATTCTTCGAAGTTTCGATTCGCACACTGTGTGACAACTGCGGCCACATAGAAAAAACGCCATTGTATAACAGGCAAGTTTCTGCATCTGAGGGAGGCGTGTAAAAACATCGCAAAAAGACGAAAACGAGGGAGACGCGGAACACTGGACGAGCGCGGTACACTTTACAGCGCTCGTCCACTGTACCGTGTCTTTTTTGTCCTCGTCTTATTACGCTGTGTTTCCTCCGCTATGCATGTACCAACTCACCCGGATCAAAGTGTTGCTTGAGAGGTTTCTAAGTGCTAAGTGGTCATTAAAGGAAAAATGAAGAGATAAGTGCCGACCCGTAACTGTCTCTCTCAGTGGAGGTCACCTCAACAGATCGGCACAGGGATGGGGTATGGGGAATGAAAGATAGTGGAGAGGTAAAGAAAAGATAGGGTGAGAAGTAATAAAAGGGATTTTTTAGCCGTATTCATGTTGTTTACGTTGCTTGTAAGTTTCTACGTGTACACATATCCTTCTTGTCTTCGAATTTTGCTGAGATTCGATCGATGTGCATTTATTGTCGACTGGTTCGTATACTTATATATGGTACGTTGTCATAAGGCATACATTCATGTGCTCTTACTGTAGTGTAATGAATATATTTTCGTTTTTGAATTTTCAGCCGTGCACTACGTGTCTGAGCGGTATTGGCTGCAATTTACGTAACGCCTGGGGCACTTTTTTTTTCGGTCCTTTTTCGGGTTAACTTCCATGCAGTCTCATCTTTTCCCCACGGCTCACGTGATGAGCTTGTGAACATTTTGTAGCTTGCGCAACGCGCGGGGTCCCAGATTTTGTATGTCTTCTTTGTTTCGCTGGAAAGATTTTATATGTTCGGAATATTTTTGCACATGAATAACGTGATCTTTTATATTTGTGTGTGCGTGTGCTCACTGCGACATGCCTAACCCACTTGTTGTACTCTTTTGTCTTTGCAGGTAAGCTTGATCTGTTCTTTTGGACTGCTTTGAAAGCATCGCTCTGCATTGTTCAGCGTCGACAGCCGTTTGCTGGACTTTTGGGTGAGCCGTGATACCATCGACAAGTCAAAGCGAGTTGTTCCAAACCCACGCATTTTCCTACATAATATCACACCTTGTAATGCCCATATAGAGTGCGGAATTCACAAAGTATTCTTGTTCGTTGGAGTATTCTTCTTTTTTACCGCGAAAGCTGTTATGAGATCACAACAAGGGTGCCCTCGTTGTCCGCCGCCGCCGCCGCCGGTGTCCGTAATCGCTATCGCACGAAACAAGAAAAGAAACTTAATAAGAGAAAATGTCCAGGATGGAACGGGGTGCGAACCTGGGTCCGCTCCGTGGCAGCCCAGTGTTCTACCACTGAGCCATGCCTGTGCTCGAAACCCCTGCGCACAAAAAGCCTATACAAGCATTATGTTGGAAAGGAACTGCGTTAACATGCGCAATATAACGTGCTAGAAGAGTAAAACAACAACCAGGCGTCACAGAATGCGGATTGTGTAAGCAGGCGTCACACAATACGAATTGCATCACGAGGGAGTCGTTGAATGCTTCCAACCCATTACAAAGGGCTCAGCCATAATTATTCGTCGTCATCAGCCACCGAATCAATTAATGGAGTAGTGGGTACCTTGCAAGCGTACTTGTATTAGTAGCCCCAAGATAGATTGCAACGGGTTTTAGAAATGACGCTCTCCCAGCTTTCGCTGTGACTGTGCTGCGCGTTCCGTGCAGGCCTGGCGGTTTTTATTATTGGTCAACCAATGTGTCACTATTGGCTGCTCTTAATTATTCCGAACTTTTCTAGCGGAATAAGTGTTTAGTAAATGAAAGTTAAAGTCGAAATGCTGATGAGGCTGCGTATTTCCTTAAAGGTGCTCCTGATGTAAGATAGATTGCGTTGGCAACTTGGTTTACCCCGGGAACTTCACCATCAGAGCCCGTGTTATCCATAAAGGCTGCTTGCACATCAGTTCTTGATAAGAAACAAAGGTTCAGCGATCTCTGAGGCTGGCAAGTCGGTTAGCCAATAACGATTAGCAGGCTACGGAGGAAAAGCATCGCGAATGTAGCCACAGACGTCCACCGTTGATTTCGTTCCGCGTTCAGATCCTAGAAGCTATATAATGTGCGATACTTGAGAGTCACGAGAACACGAATTACAGAAAGGTTATTAGGAAAGAAGCAAATTTAACAGATCACGACGCTAGGCCGAGAAAGTGATCGTCATACGTCATACAAACATGTCGTGAGCGCCTGTTTGCTTCTCCTTCGGAGGCTGCGATATATTTCCGGTTTGAGTGCCTTGAATGTGCGAGCCTTATGTATCTTTATTACAAAGCGTTCTATGTTTGCGTCTTCCAGCCCACGTTTGTCGACGTTAACCGGTTATGAAGCGTTTTCTTTGTTCCGGTTAAGTCTAACTGCAGCTGTACGTCGTAAACTATTTCTAGAGGCAGACGCTTTTCAGTTTGACCGAACTGCTTTATACCGAGTAACACAGCGCAGCATTCTTGTGAAAGTCTTTCATAACCATATACTTATAAAGCTTTTTCCTCGGTTATGCACGTCAC
This sequence comes from Rhipicephalus appendiculatus, assembly GCA_030522465.1. Taxonomy (NCBI): domain Eukaryota; kingdom Metazoa; phylum Arthropoda; class Arachnida; order Ixodida; family Ixodidae; genus Rhipicephalus; species Rhipicephalus appendiculatus. The sequence continues at coordinate 1,164,171 of JALIZH010004988.1, forward strand.
TTTCATAATTATTACCCAAGGTAAACTGTGCACATACTTATCCGTTTGGTTGCATCGGCTTCAGGGATGTGTGCGTACTTTACTTTATGCTACAGGATGACCTGCGCCATGAGCCACATTCTTCGGAGAAACTCGTGGCAGCGCGCTCTCTACGCAACATTACGCATAAGCTTTGACAGCGGGGGGGGTCGTCCCCCCCCTTCGCGTTCCTCGTTCATCGGTGATGGCGCCGGGTCGCATAAGCGCACGGTACAAAGTGGGTCTGGCACGGCACGATGCCGTCGGCTTGCCGCGACGACCTTGCCTGCCGTGCGCCTTGCATGGTGCCCATGCCGGTTCCCGCAGTGCGCTCGCGCTCCGGTCGCCGATTCGTTTGCGGCGAAGGCTCGCGCTGACCTCGATAGTGATTGCCCATTGTCTGCGCCTTCGGTCTGTTCTTTGCCTAACCTCCGGCACGACCTTTGGATAACCCGCGTATTGAGAGCGACCGGCGACGCTTAGGCGCCGTACAGCGCGCGTGGTCGCTGAGCTTATAGGGCCGTGCACCCTCCTCCTATACACCCGCCGTCAAACTGGGGAATTGGCCCCATCTGATACGCCGCGCGGTGCAGCACGGCAATCAAGGCGTATACAAACACACGCCGCCCTGTAAATCAGTGGGGCTAATCTGTGGACCACCGCCAATTCAACAACGAGCTCGTTCCTTTTCAATATGTGCATCTTGATCGCGGTTATTCTCGTCGCGAAGGCTCGCGTGGGGCCGATTTATAGTTGGGGACCGCACAGGGAGAAAGAAATATCTTCGTTGCGCCTTACATCTTTATCTTGGAGGGCTTGAATACTGTTCGAGACCGCACAAAGTATAAAGGGAGAGCGCTGCTATGCAGGAGTGCTTCGTCGATGGAAGTGAGATATTCAAATGTCTCCGTTCCGTTCCTGGTAGAGATGCCGTCTTTACCCCACGGCGAGTGAACTTTGCATGTTGCGATAACTAGAATTTTCCGGGCGTCACGTATGAATGTCGGGGTGCTTTTCAGTTACTTTCGGATGGAAATATCCTTCAGATTTTCTTTTGTAGTTGCTGTAGAAGAGACAGCAAGGTGGTAAAAAAAAAATATCAGCAAGTGTATTTGTGGCCCACATAAGGAGAAAGTCGTTAATCCGTATCTGTATGGGTATCTCTTTCCATATAGGACATGCCTTAAGGTCTGCACATGCAGTCTTACGCTTTACCGGGTCGTTTGAGATGAGAGACACTCTCACCACTGACACTCGTATACGTAGCTTTTAATTAAACTCGATTTTAGCTTTTTGATTGCGATATTGAAATGCGCGTGCACAGTGATGGTATCCAAGTTCGAAATATACTCGTATATTCCTGCGAAAGTTGCACTATAGGCTTCAGCTAAGCCGCCACTGTCATATATATATATATATATATATATATATATATATATATATATATATATATATATATATATATATATATATATATATATATATATATATATATATATATACACACCGAGTTGAACGCCAAAGTCAAGCTCTGCGTCTTTCGACCCCTTCGTGATATTCTAGCTCCGCCGAAGAATCGCGACCCGAGAGTCGCGTCGTATATGTAGAGAGGGCACACACAGCGTCGACCACAGCAAACGCTCTCTGCCGCTCGCTGAACGTAATAGCGCACGCATGCAATCAGCGCGTTCGTTCTGACTGAGCGAGCACGCAATCTCGGCTGCGAACGGTAACGGTATAGCGCTGCTGGGGCTGCTGCTGCTGCTTGCTTATTCACTGCCCCTGGGTTTCCGACAGATGGCTTTCCTTACGGAACACTCAACCCCCCCTTCTTCTTCTTCTTCTTCCGTATTCTCTTCTGCGGAAGCAATCGCGCGGCGGCGGCGGCGACGGACGCCGTCATCAATGTTTTGCGGCTCTGCTTCAGCTTCTGTCTCTCTTTTTTTTTTTGCTTGCTCAGATGCGGAAGTATGTTTTCTCTGTGTAGAGGGCGCTCCGTGTTTGCGCTTGCTTATTCTTGACTTTGGATACACTTCGTAATTTCCCTGTCTGTGTCGCGCGCGCACCGCATGTTTGTGTGTGTGCACAGGCACGCATGCGTTTCGTAACTGTGTGTCCGTAACCGCGTACTTTCTTTCTTTCTTTCCTTTTTTTATTTTCTTTTTTTGCCGTGCCTGTTACGTTAAACGCGGCTGGTGCGCTACGCCTTGGTTAAAAGTCTATTTCTCGGGCTGTCTCCCTCTTTCTCTTGAAGAAAGAAACAAAGTTGACCGCTTTTCTTCGTAATCTATTATGCGTTTTTTTTTTCTTATTTCGCAAGTTTGCCCTACGGCTTAAATACACTTTACATAAGATTGTGCAGTTGTGTTTCCTCCATAAATCCCAGAAGGGTGCAGCAGTGTCCCTTCGGGGCATAAAGCCCAGAAGGGACACTGCTGTAAGTCAGGCGGGCCTGGTGTGCTGAAGTCCGGTGACGTCGACGACCCGCTTGTAGCCTGCGACATTTCAATAGATGTATAAGGCGTGTGTAATGTCTCTATAGTTTTTATGAAAATTGGTGCGATACGCCTTCAAAGCTATATAGCGAGTCCCAGCTAACGTTAGCTGGGACGCCCTTGCTATGAATAGCGCAGCTTTAATGTCGACGCGTAAGCGGTACTGTCCTACGGGCCACACCAGCACAAGCTTGGAAAGCTTTGTGGGACCACGCTGCAGAACGCGAGTTTTTTTTTTTGGTTTCAGCTTTTTATGCAGCTCACGTAAATGCCTGCAATGTATCCTTCACCACCAGTTGCCGATGCTTCGATGACGGTGCATTTCACAACAAGCTTTATTGGACCGTTCCGGAAGTTCAGCTTGCACACGCACACCCGTACGCACTAAGCGCGCCGCGCCTACATCAGCGAGTGCCAATATCCAGCCAGACAACTGTAGAGCTTCCATTGCGATACCACAGGCTCGGATGACGAAATCAGCCTTGGACACTATATATACGTATGCATGTAATGGCGACGACAGCTCTTGCGTGAAAACATTAAAGCGTGAGAATTGCGTAGTCCCTTTGTAGGAGGGGGCACTCTTGTATATTATGGTGGTGTAACGTGTATTCCACGAAACAACGCAGTTTATACTCAGTGTAGCCTCACGAACGAAACTTAATTGCGACGGACCGCTTCCCGCTGTTCCGGTGTATCGTTGTACATGCGGGATTCTGTTCGCATTTCGTTTCCCGGCCTCGGACCGGGTCGTCCTTTAATACGTACCCGCAACGTTTTAACGCTGTAAGATTCTTAATGAGGACGGGCCAGAGAGGGCGCGCGAGTTCGCCTTTTTCATTGCGCCCAGACAAGGGGGGCGGGAATAATTTAAAGCAAGTGGGGTGGAGGGTGGGGGAAGGGGGGGGGGGGGGGTTGAATAAAGAATCGCGTAAAATTTTCGAAACAAGAGGAAGAGACGTACGTACGGGCTTATATTTCATCGATTCTTAAAGCGAGAAAAATGAAACAGGGGGGTGCAAAGAAAGTGAAGTTCCTTGCGCGCGGCATTAAGCGCGTCCTCTTTATGAAGAGCAGAGAGCCGTGCTGGCTCGCGTAATTAATTATTCACACTCGGAAACTTATACAGTTTCTATCTGGCGCGCCGAATTTCGTTCGCCTCGCCGCGCCCTAAAGACTTTCTCTCCGAGAATTCATGGCGTTTCCCCTCATCGCATTGTTCCTGCTCCTGCGAGCCTTCTATTACGGTGCCGTATAACTCTCACTATACATACTTGGCGAAGGAAGAAGGAGCGCTCGTTTCCGGTTCCTCCGCTTAATTTTGTGTCTAATTGCTCCGTATCCGGGGGATCGCGAGTGTTTTGGGGGGCTGGGGGAGACTCGAGGAAGGTACGCTGCGGGCATAGTTTTCCTCCGTACGGATGTGGGCCTCCGGGATTAAAGTAATGGCATGATCTTCGTCTTGTGGTAGTGTTTCGGATGGCTTTCCTTTGTTCTCGGTCTTTTTGTGCGTGCGAGGAAAGGCCGCGGCAGATGGGATTCCGAATCGCTCTGTACTTGAAGTACACGTTCAAGTCCGTGTGTCGTATAGCGTCTCGTGCAAATGGGGCGATCGATTCTCGATTGGATCGTGGCACCTTTGATTATCGCGTGTCCCTTTAACGGAAACTCGATTCGATCCTTTGAAACGCGCTTGCTTAAGTGTTAATTATTAGGTCTTAGTTAAATATTAACGGGGGGGGGGGATAGGTCATTGCTTCTGTATATACATGTGTCGCCTGGATTCTTGATCTCACAATTCTTGTAATTATTGGAATATAACGCTGTTAGCGTAAGTGGTCACTTTGGTAAAAGGACGAGCGTAGAGGTCACGTGACTTTCGGTATTTTCGGCAGGACGGTATGCAATTTAAGGAGCGATATTTATAAACCTCGAGTGGTGCCATATCGTCACAAAACTTCGCTGCCGAATAAATGCTCTGTAATGGCAATACTGACGCTTGAATGTCGCTAAGTAGGGCGTGCGCTTGAACCCGCGATTGATATTACTTGGCCGAAGCACTTCCGGAGCATTCTCAAGCTACTTGTTAGATCCCATCGGTGACGTAGATACCGATCTTCAGAGCAATATCTACGGGCAACAACCACTGCCCTCTATGAACACCCATGGGCATGTATGTTGGCTTGATCGCCGAACACATGAAGCGGCGAGCAACAGTGCTCCTTTGTTTGCTGCGACCGCTGACTCGGCTTTGGCAGTTGCCACAAGTGTTCTCGTTCCACACGTGAAGCCAACCTTGGCATTGGCGACGAAGGGCAATGCAAACACCGCTCCCCGTCGCATCCTCCTCTCGCTACCTTCCACCCTCTCTTCTCTCTCTCTCTCTCTGCTCCCTCTTGCGTTACGTCATGCAGTCTGGCCACGCACATCCCCGTAGGCAGAAGCTGGTTCATCCCCGCTTTTTGTTTTGCTTTTTCATTTACTTTTGATACAGGGGCTTACCGGCGTCTATATTTTTTTTATTTCGAATTACTTGGCCTATCTTCTTTCTCTCTTTCCCGCGGCAGCTCGTTGTTGGAGAGGGCACAACATCTCCCTTTCCCCTCTCTCCTGAACTTGGAGGCCCTCTCTGTGGATGCGGCGGAGCTAATTATGCTCGGCTATCTTGGGCGCCCCGCCCCGTCGGCGAAACGATAGGCGGTCTTCTTTGGGACGAGTTCAACAAACGTGTCTCCCGTCCTATCATTCACGCGGATGCGAGATTCGTGTAACGGATTAGTGCATACACGCTGTGCGCGTGCGCCGTTTACGTAAGAGCGCTCGTAGTACTATACACGGTTAATCGAAGTTTCTTTGTTTTGGAGTGCGTTGAAATTCGACAGCCACTTTGCTGAAGCGTTAGGAAATGTGCGAGTAATCTTCAGTTATCCCTCAATATTCCGAGTGGGGACAGTTGTGCCTTTTATCCTCTGTCTGATGTCTTGTACACAAGTGTTCGTTGCCGATCGTCGAAGCCACTGTTTGGTGCACATTCATGTGGTCAGATTGCCTTGCTTATAATTCCTGACCCGATGTTCCGTTTAGGTAGTTCATTTGGGGGTGGTGCTACGAGGTCATATATACTGCCATGCCAATATGAAATTGATTCTGGCTTGAAGCAAACAAGTGATCTTATTTGAATTAGCGGAGTTATCATGGCCATGCCTGTATATAAGGCAGGTTTTCTTGCCATATGGCCCGCAAAATATTGTTTCCCTCGCACCCAACTAGCCGTATCAAACCGGCCTGGCAAGCATCTTACGCTCAATACGGGGTCGGTTCGAGTGTTAGGCTCTCAGGTAAGCCGCTTTTCCGCCTTACAGAGCTGTAGTGTGGCGAAGGAGCGTTAGAAGAAACAAAATGTTAAGGTAAAGGTCGCTCTTTTTGAGCACACGTATAGTCTGAGAAACATTGACTCGATGTTAGCTGGCACATTCCTTACCTGCGACATTACTGAAACTTTGCAGCCAATCTGGATTCCGTGCGTTTTTGCGCATTACTGGCTTGTATCACCATGGAGCTCGATCAGGCCCCGCCGAGAACGAATGCGTGCGGCTTTTACTTGCAGGGGTGGTTCAGAAGTTCATGGGCCACTATCAGAGGTATTCCTTCGGTAACGTGGCCTGGGAACTTTTGCACTCCCTTGTACTTCTTGGACTATAATTTTGCGACCCGGCGTCCTAATTTGGAGACGCTGACTTACTTGACTTACTTGTGCCATTTCTGTGCAGTGTCGCCAAGGAACACTATGCTATGCTATGCCACGAACACTAGGCTAATGGTAAATTGAACATTCTTGTTACCGTAAGTTCCTTTAAACAATTTCTAAGTGAGACATTTTGCTGCACCAGATTGCTTTAATTGAAGGGAGTGCCGTGTTTAGCAAGACGCTGAAGGTGTTTTGGCAGAAATGTCGAAATGCTTTTTGTTTTTTTAACCATTTGAGGGGTGCTTGCTGCCAAGCAGATAACTATTGCATGTGATTTCACTGAGTCGTTGAAATTCGTTTTGTGAAGAAATATGGCGGGTGGGATTGACTGTAAATTATTGGGGTGGCTAATTGCGTTGCAACTGTAATTGATCGCTATAAAATACATTGGAATTTATTTGAGCGCTTCCACTCACTTTAAATTGGGCCTCCAGAACCTTGACATCAAATTACGCAAATTTCACGCGTTTATAGACAGTCGACGACAATACATGTCGCAAAGGGTCTATTGCAGCACAGCTAGCATAGACCATAAGTATATGTCTATGCGTCTAGCTTCAGTATGCAGTACCGCAGCGTAGAAGGTACGCGCTCTTGCAAAAGGAGAGCGACCACAGCGAGGGTCCACTTCCTCGCCAAAGTTTAGTGGCGGCACGAGCCGCGTGTAGTCTAGTAGCGCACGCCGTCGGTACAGAGCCTCCCCGCTCTTGTTGGTCGGTCGTAATGCCGGGTCGTATTGTTTTTACGGCGCGCGTCCTAGAACCGCGCTTACTTGTTCGCCCTCGCTACCTCGTCTTCCTCTCCTCTTCATTCACTCCCTCGCTGCCTGTGTGTTCGCCGCTGTGCTTCTATTACATCACATCGCCCAGCCGCTCTGCCTGCGCGTAATGTTATAGCGCGGGGAAGTACACCGATTGTACGATCGGGCGCGGAATTACGTGAAGAAGCATAAAGAGTGTAGCATCGTCTCGATGTGACCAACCGATGTGGGCTTGCGGTACTCAGGGAACAACCATTGCCTTTCGCTTGCATTTGCCCATGCAGTTCCACCGCATGTTTGTGTTTGCCTGCTTCGTCGTTCCACTTGACGCGCCCTCTTTTTAGTTAGTTACTTTTTCGCCTTCTTTTCGCATTGTTCAGGTGATGTCGCGAATCTAATGCACGTTTTGTGTTCTTTTATTGCTATACGAGCTCTCTTGTCTTTCTCTCTCGCTTTGTTTGCTGAGATGAATATCCGAGCCGATATATGGTCCACATAACAATAAAAGTATAGTACACTGCGTCGCTTAGTTTTGTCGCTTTTGGAAATTGTCGTGAGGCTTTTTCTAGTTGGCCCAATCTGCTATACCTTCCTCCACCGCCGCATCCCCCCCTACCCACATTCCGCTATCTCTCTGACTCTCTCTACCTGGGAGCACTTACAGTAGTCACTTTCGGTCACCATTCCTTCACGCACCTAGTTTCCATAACAGCATCTAACTATCCAGTATTAGAGCTTCAGCACTGGAAGGACCCTCCACATTCGTTTTATACATATCCTCTGGCCTGTTCACGTGTACGTGCGCGTGTCTGATGTGCCTACCGCAGTTGCGGCAAGATGTCTCTCGTTTTCGAAACCGAGAGAATACGCCTTGCTGTATACAGCCGTGCATTCTACCTGGAAGCTAGCGCGAACCACCTCGTGACATCTTCAGCATGCACAACTCGTAGCTTCCATACCGTTGCATGGTTTTATTGAGACGAGATGGGCTTAGGTATTTTGCTCTTTCTCGCTCTCTTTTTAGCGGATCGCATCTTCCGCGAGCAACACGACCGTGGGACGCGACGAATAGTTGTTTGCACGCCGGCATGCCAAACGCTCTCCGGACGAGCGCGGTGTGTACCGTCGTCTCTGTTCGTCGTTCGTGTACGCTTCTTTCCCTCCACTCGGACAATTTTCCATTTCTGTTCGGTCTGCGCGCGGAAGAAGAGGACCGTGTTTCTTCTCCTTCTTCACAATCGTCCCTTCTGCGTTCCCGCAAAGGGCTTTTTGCTGGTAGCGACGGCAGCAGCGCATCGGACGATGACGACGAGCGAACATTTCGCGCCGCGGCATCGTTTTGCGCCCCGCACATCCGCGCACGCCGTCTGTATGCCTCTCCGTTCCGGCTGTTAGCCCGCGCTTGTGGATCTGGCGGTGTTGGTGGTACTTGCCTCCTCTACCTCGCTGCCGGTGTTGTTCTGGCCGCCTGACGGCGGCGGTGGCGGTGGCTGGACGGCAATCTTTCTGCGCGCGGTAGAGAGTGAACGAGCGAAATATGCTAATGGGCCACGCCGACAGAACGGTTCGTCGAGGAGGACGAAAAGGAGGGGGGGGGCCACATAGAACAGGGCTTGCTGCGCCGAACGGTGAAGCGAGGAGTCTCATAAAAAAAAAAAAGAACAAAGAAAAGGTTTGGAACGCGTCGTCGTTTCGCGGTCGCATCGCCGAGCTTTTGCTTCGCGTGAGTAAGCGCGAGCGCACACACATCGTGTGTGTGCGTGTGTGTTATATGTGTGTGTTTGAGCATTGCTTCTTGGAACAGCCGCGTTCCTTCCCTCCTCTTTTTCTCAAACGATGCAAAATTCAAAAGGCTCCTCACTTTCTACACTCTCGCTTGGGTCGGCGGCCGGGGCTCGTCGAAACGGAGGAGATGAGCCGGTGGAGCCAGCCACCGACAACGACGACTCAGGCAAGCGACGCCGCTACACGCACCGACGATGGGTGAAATGGAAGCAGAAAGGGTGGGAAGAGAGAGAGAAAGGACGAATAACTAAGGCATCGCGCACCGCGAGCTTGCAAGAAAAATCTGTAGAAAAAGGTCTGTAAAAGTGACGGAGAAGAGAAGGGGGAAAGAATGCCCTCCTCCTTTTCGGATTTCACCGCCTCATCCGTTCTTCGTTCTCCTCGTTCTTGTTTCCTTTGCTTTTGATTTACTTTCTTACGCCGTGACTCTTCCGTGTTCTTTGTTCAGCCGCTTTTGGCGGCCTGTTCTCGCTTTCAGCTAGGCGCGCAAGCCGCCCCTGTTCCCCCGTTCGCAGCCCTTTGCTGCCTCCTCGTCGGTCGTTCTTGAATAGCAGGTGCGCGTTCCTGATGTGCCGTTCCTTCTCGTGGCGGATGGCGAAGGGAGCGGCGTGTGGTGGTTGCGTGTTTACATAGTTGGCGTAATTTCATTGAATGATGGGGAAGCGAACGGGATGGTTACGGGAGAGAAAAGAAAAAAGGAAGAGCAGGATGACAGCGATGAACGGCGTGCAGGAGACAGCTGACTTCTGCTCTTTGTTTCCCGGGTCGGTGTGGCCCTGCTGTTTCTTTCATTTCTTTCGTTGCTTTTGTCCGCTGCTGTTCTTGCCTGATACGTGACACCGCGGCTTGAAGTTTTCGGTTTGGAGTGCTGAGCGGCGCGTGTAAGGCGCACTATATATACTACGTATCATTCTAGAACGACCGAGAGCGTTTCTGCGTGCGTGCGTGCGTGCGTGCGTGCGTGCGTGCGTGCGTGCGTGCGTGCCTGCCTGCGTGCGTGCGTGCGTACCGTGTACACTGATATCATTGGACGGTTAGATTTTGCTTTTCCGCTTGATAATTCTATCACTTGGCTACTCATATATAGAACTACGTCCCCTTAATTTCATTTCCTACTGTTCCAAACAATGCACAACGGTTCTTTTCCGATTGCAGTGCTGTGTTCTTTGCGGCTGCTGTATTTCGCCGAGTGGAAAAGCTTTTCCTTGCTATAATTTCGACTGCGCCTTGTTTCCTAGCGAAACAGGAGAAATATGTTTCTCATTTTCTTCATTGAATGCGAACGTCGAGTGCATACCGGCATCACTTTTATATTTTCCTTTACAGTTACACTCTTGCGTTGCTTTTTGTCTAATTACCCTATACCATTCGCGAAGTTCTATTGGACGGTTATGTGGACACCGAAAAACCGATACATAACTAAAGAAAAAAAAAAGAAAACAAACAATGTATCGGGTCAGTCCAGACACGGTAAAACAAAACAGCAAGAGAAAGGTCAACGCTACCGAAACACACACGTCGAACCATGAACATAAAAGCAGCGGACGCAAGAATGGAGTCGATAAAAGAAGAAAAGAAGGCGAATGAGAAAGAGGGAGGAAGAGAGTAATCACAAGTGACCAGGCTGCGCTTGCGTTTAGTCGCTTCTGTCCACGCCTGTGTATGTACTACACTCGGGAGTCCATATATATATAGTACGAAAGCACGGCAATGCACTCTGACCATCTCCCGTGGAGCTCTGACTCGCGGCGTTCAAGCCCGAGTATTAAAAAAAAGAAGAAAAAAAAGGGGGGGGGGGTAGAGAGAGAGAGAAACGTGGATGGACGGAAGGAAGGCTTGCGTGATGGCCGCGTCGGCACACCGGAATTCTGTTTACGATCGCAACCCAATCACAAGAATCGCTGGGGAGCCAAAAAGGGGAGGCGGAATATGGGGAAGGGGGGCGCAGCTATAGGGACAAAATGGGGAGGAGGGCGCGCGGGAAAGCTTTTATATACGTGCCCAGCGAGGCTCTGAGGAGCGAG
>JALIZH010004988.1:1180000-1212500 GCA_030522465.1 Rhipicephalus appendiculatus
CTCATTTTTGCTCCTTTTTTAAATATCCATTCGCCGACGTTTCTTGTCTGGGCTAGGTCGGTGATCCTATATTTAGGTTCATCATCTTCATTCCGTTTATTCCGGGGCGAGCGCGTATTTAAAATTTATATCGTTCGCTGTCTTTCGATCTGGTTTTCGAGTGTGGCGCCGTTGGGCTTCGTGCGTTAAAGAAATAAAGAATAGAGATGAAAAATTTAAAAGATGGGGGGTGTGTTCAAGAGCTTCGTGTGAGATACGGAAGAGAGGACGGAAATTGATTCGAGGAATATTTTCTCGCGGCTGCCCCCCCCCCCCTCCTTTTACGCTTTCGTCGTTTCGGGTTCCGTTTGCCCCGTTCGCATGGCTGCCTGCTTTCGTGTATAGTACATTTGTTGATACTTTTTAAACTTTTTAACAGCTGCGAAGAAAGAGTGCGTAGTCTTTTATAATAATGCAATGTTGAAATTATTGCGAGGGGAGAGTCTGAGTGTTTCGTCGAAGCTTCTCCGTTTATGCCATAAAGCGGTTTGAAGTTGTCAGGGCAGATTGAACTCGGAAGAATGAAGGAGTTGGAAGCTTGATCCTCAGTGAGCTGTTGGATAACTGTTGGCCTTACTACGCTTTGTATGAGAGTTTTATGCGCTCGGTTTGTTTATACTTACGCACTCTTTATACTTAAATTTATACGCACTCGTAAGTTTATACTTACGTTTTGTATCTTTACTTAACTTTAACGTTTCGTCTTTCACTCAAAGGCAAATACAAACTGCAGGAGGGCTTCTATCTGGGCTGGTTGATCCATCATTAAGACGAAAACAAACAACGGCCAAACACGTTCTCTCACCGTCCCAGAGCTGTTCGCGTCTTTCTTAAGAGCACGCTCTCGTTTTTTCTGCGACCTTTAGTGTATAATATCAACGTTTCATCTCTTCGCTCACTTCGCAGCGCGCTGATCTCTATGGTATGTAGATTATGTGGTTTCGCATACTTGACAGTTCGGTAAAACAAAAGAAGAAAAGAAGCACACCGACTCAATAGGCCTATGTCGATGACTGCGATAAGCAGCTCACCCTGCAACACGTACTCCCCTTGAAGGCCATTAATGGATGTCGTAGTGCGGCTGTGGGGGGCTCCAACTTAATTTTTGACCTCACACGACGTTCGTGATATACTTGTCTATATCTAACGTAGCTAGCGCTGCATCTTTATGCAAGCTTCACGACAGGCAGTGGGACGTGCATACTATATAGGTACACTGCCTCATATCTGATCATTTTACCTTTTTTTTTATATGTAGGAAAGATGGAGGAATTAGGGGGGGGGGGGGGATATTTTGTCTGACTGAACTTATACAGCTTAGCTAGCGATATGAAGGCCGACGTCCGTTCTGGCGGGGGGGGATTAACTCTTAATCCGCGATCGAGATTCTAAATCTTCCCTTGCCGAGGTATACGTATGTGCACCCCGCACGAATCTATACTTGCAAGACGGGGCATCGGCTGTGGATTTCAAGGGAGATGGAAAAACGTGCACGAAAAGGGAAACTTGATCTGGTTGGCGGTATTCGTGTATACAGAGGCTACGGAAACAACCTCTTTGCTTTCACGGTGCGGCTGACACGCAAGATGGCAATAAAGGAAAATAAAGAAATACAGATAACGCATCTATTCCACTCGTCTTGTTTTCTAGGTACGTGTCTCGCGCGATTCCTATATACCAGCCGTATGAGTATCGTCGGATAGGGCATGTTCGTATTCTATACTCTCTGTAAGAAACCTTGGAAAATTCGCGCTTACGTCTGTATGTACGCCTCGGTGCTTTTGTTTTTCTTTCCCAGTCACCAGACCCTTTTGCGCGTTTTTCAATTGGCTCCCATTTCGCGGATTATTTCGTGGGTGTGCGTCTGTATGTTCGTTTGTAAGTGTATGTGTGTGCGTCCATGCGTTGGCGTGCACGTCTCCGGGTTAATTTCTGCATGTAGTCTTCCTGATAATGAGACTGCTCCTCACAGTATATTTGTCTACAACCTTGGCTGCGCATACCAATACAGCCCTATAGTGACTTGTACGTTACCCGCCTCTATCTCAGTGAGCGCTGATGTCTAAACGGAATGCTGCCAATAAACCGCTCAACTCGACCACAAAGTCACTCACTTCGAAGAACCCAGATTTGTACTCTCAGTTCAGTTTAGCGAGATGATCTTCCAGCGACAACAAGCGGCGTCTTCCTCGCCTCATGCTGCACGTTAGAACCTACGAAGCTACGGCATATCCCACTGATCACATATATACGCAGCTTAAAAAGGAACAAAACTCGCGTACCATCGCGGATATGCGAGGTCCTTGGTGTTCACACTAAAGGTTCGAATCATATACTCCTCGCAGTGTGATGAGGTTCCCAAGTCACCCAACTGAAGCCATTCCACCATTCATATATTGACTCACCACTTTTCTTCCAAGTCTGGCCCCCTGTGCGAAAGCGCCAACTGATCTCGCAATACGCACCGTTCCAAACTATATCATTGACCTCCTTTTTCGCTGCGCCCTGTCGTCGCTGTTCGATGGTTTAGCGTTTTCTCCCAAACCTTTACGCACGTTTGTCCGAAGGCGAAAGTCGAAACCTTAATAATTTTTTTTACGCGTGCAGGACGGGCGAATTCCACAAGAATGGATGTCTTTCACAGAGATGGAGAGAGAGAGAGAGAGAGAGAGAGGGGGGGGGGTTACGACAGACTATGTCAGGAAACGGGCGACCAGCTGAATGACACGGCGCAAAGCTACGCAGGGCCGTGTGAAAAGAGGACTCGCCACAGCGCGGAACACAATTGACGCGCTGACGCGGGCGGTTTCGTTCGCCTGGAAAAGGGTGCTGGCTGCGCTTCCGTTTGAAGTCGAATCGACGCGGAAGCCGCGACAGCGGCATTCTTTCCGGTGGGCGTCGCTTCCTACTTCAAATCGATGTTCCCCGTCGTCCGCTGTTTTCGGGCTTTTTTTCGCACATTAGAGGCGTCGCTTCGTTTTTTTCTCTTTTACTTTCGGGCTTCGTCGTTTGGGAACCGTGGGACGACGAATGCTACATTTTCTCGAATGTGGGCCTTTAGAACAGAAGAGAAATGCCCCATAGGATAAAATGTTCCGAATAGAGGGCATACGTGGGGACATAGAATGGTTACGAATTTCCTTTAGCAAACCAATGTCCTCTTTCAACCGCAGGAGAGCGATTCTGTGTGGGACGATGGTAGACAAGCCCATCAGTATAGTGAAGCATACGCAGTAACAGTGCAGTATTTTTATACAAACTGTAACTTGCGACTGCATATACAGAAAGCTTGTGTTCCTTCCCAGATGTAAAGAAGTGTAAATTGAAGGGCTCGTTTTCTTTGTTAGACACAATATTAATGAGAACTAACAGACAATGATGCCAAGGAAAGTATAGGGGATGTTATTAGCAGTAATCGTAATGTAAATGTGAAGGAAAGAAAAGCGGACGAAAGGATAAGCTTGCCGCCGGCAGAGACCGAACCTGCGACCTACTGGCGGCGCTGACTGCCACTCCCAACGTTTAAATGCACATATATACCCTATAAAGTGGACGGAGGGATGACCGCCGCCGTAGCTCAGTTGGTACAGCATCGGGCGCGTTATTCGAAGGTCGCAGGTTCGGTCCTTGCCGGCGGCAAGTTATGTTTTCACCCGCTTTTCTTTTTTCACATTTATATTACAATTACTACTAATAACATCCCCTATACTTTCTAATTTGGCATCATTGTCAGTTCTCAATTAATATTGTTCCCCGATGTAGCTATGTGAACGATGCGTTTTTGTGTCACACGTGCCTTCTTTTCCTGTGGATCGGATTGCACAGAACAACCACTTGGTAGTTACCGAGATAACTTACGTTCTCTATATACACCAAAAAATGCAAGAGAAACTGGAACCGAAAAGTGTCGCTGACAATATTCCCTTTGTTACGCCAAGTCCCGCTTGCATTCGATCTGCGCAAACTCTGTGCGCTCAACTGCTATTGGGCTTTGTATTGTCGCATGCGTGTAAAACATGGACGCAGAAAGAAACGCAGAAGAAACGTCATTGCAGAAGCCAACTAAAATCTTTTTTTCTTCTTAAGTATTATTGGCAAAAAAAAAAAACAATAACAACAACAGAAAACAGTCCCCTCTTTATTTGCAATGAGGTTACAGTGATATCCAGTTAGTAGCACTATCTATACACCTTGACTTTCCTGAGGGGCGCGTTAGCCTAATAAACTATGTGTCTCGCCACTGCGCGAAGCCTTCGCTTGCTTGTATGTGCTACACGGTAGCAAGACTCGTCCACATTTCCACATTAAGTACATATAAATCGCCGCTCTTGCCTCTTGTCTGTATGAGTCTTTTTGTTCGTTTGTTTGTACTTTCGAGCCTCGTGATTTCCGGAACGTAGTCCGCACGAATCTTCGGTTCCCACGTGTGACGCATGGATTCCGTCGTGCGAAGTGCCCTCTCCTCTCCCTCTTCTCGTTCGTCTTTCGGTCCAGTCGGAGAAGCCATTTTGGGCCTCCGCAATGCTTACATTTTGTGGCGGGGGCAATTATTTACGACCTACTTGATTTTCATGGCCATCTTATGGCCTGCTCGACGAGATAAGTGCCGCCGCGAATGCACGCCGTTGCGTAGGAGCGCGTATCTAAAATGCGGGATCGTACAGCACCGGCCCTTATTGCCATACCTCGAGCCAGGATCCGGTGCGTCTTCGCTCCACGTCCCCTCCCATCTCTCGCTATCTAATACCGCGCAATATTGTCGAAGCTATAAGAGGAATGCCGTATCTGCACTGTCACCACTAGTGCTGGAACTATAGCAATGAAGGATAGTGCCGAGTTCTCGAAAGTGCACTCACTACACGTTAAGCACAGAGGTAAGCACCTGTTACTCTCGAAGGCAGGTATACCTGAGAGTGCCATTCGTGGAAACGTTAATCTTAAATCTCGCGGTCTAAGCCTCTACGTTCAGCGTCAATGCGTGGTTATTTGTTCTCAGCGGACATCCCAGCGGGGGGCGCTTGGTCTGACACGGACGTCACATTCTCCCAGTACTGTACCATTTTAATGGTATCGCTGGAAATAGACGTCGATCACAGCATGCTTCTTAGTATGTGTGTACACACGCGCCTTCGGGGGGGACGACGCTCTTCGTGAAATAGTGTCGCGCAATCTTTATTTCGCGTCGCGACAATTCGCGGCGGGTTCGCGGATGAACCTTTTTTTTCTTGCGGCGACTTGGTATTCGGCGCGCGCGCGCAGGACATGTGTCACGTGGGTCTCTCGACATCTGTTTTCTCATTTACCCTTCCCATCGTCAGGAGGGGAAGGAGGGGGGGGGGGCAGGTGCGTTGCAGTCGCTTTGCCACTTCGATCGTCGCTGTTCGCAAAGTGATCTCGCGTTCTTTGTGCGTGAGTATCGATCAGCGAATGAGGTCCCACCGGTGTTTCAATTTGTTGCCGTGTCTCGCCGCTTTGCTGAGCGAAGAATCGAAAAGGCATATACAAGAAACGCGACTAAAAGACGTCGCTGGACACCGTAGCCCCGCAGGGCGAGCGAGCGAGCGCTGTTGTTTGGTAATCGTGTCAGGGGGGGTGACCCGCCGTCTTCAACGCAGCTACTAAAGTAGCAAAGGCCGATGGAGGCACTGGTGACGATGGTAGTGGGGGGAGTGAGCTCTGAGGCAGGCGTGGAGAACGCAGGGGGGGGGGGGGGGATGGAGGGGGAGCGAAGAGATACGGTCCCGGTGATTGGCAGGCAAATAAATCTCTCTGTCGACGAGAGAGCGCCTAATGAAAAAAAAGGTCAGAATGAAGAGCAAAGCAACAACGAGGAGAGCCAATGAACCGACGACCGTGTATCTCGGGAAAAAGAACTATAGAAACGAGCTTGCTTGCTTGCTTGCTCCGAGGTTGGGGAAAACGGCTAAAAACACGCCGGGCGCAGATAGCAGCGCGATCATCAGCAGCAGCATGCGGCGGCGGTTCGTGAAACGAACGAAAGAAGTGCGAGAGGAGGCCCACTGATACAATACAAAGCGGTCAAAAAAAGCGGAGGCCGCGGAGGAGGCATGAGCTGGTCTCGTGAGAGGTGTATACACTTGAAAGGCAAGCAAGCAAACGTCCAGGGAGGGTGAGAGTGAGTGACTTATACTACTGCGAACAAGAGTGGCGTTTAGAAGTTGCGAAAAACAAAAACGAAGGAAATAACAGAAGTTTTTTTCTGGTATAAAGAAAAGAACACGGGTGGCGGGGGGACGTAGGCAAGGCGTCCGTCTAGCTCGCCTTATCGAAAAGAATGTTGTCGCTCCGGCTTTTGGCGCTGTACGTCCACGACGACGACGTCGTGTGCTTCGACGACAGGACGCCATCTTTCTCTCGAGGCCGTGCCACCATTCAATGCCCCTCCCGCTTTTTCTTCAGCGGCGCCTTGCCGCCGAGTCTCTCCTGCTCCTCCTGCCAACCTCGCAGCAGCAGCGGCGGCAGCTCGGAGGCATCAACATCTCCGTTGGAAGAAAAAGTTTCGGCAGTTCTTCATTGTCGGTTCATTTCGCGAGTTTTACGGCCGTACGGCGGCAGACACGTTTTAGGGCTGCATTTTTATACCGCTCCCTCCCCCCCCTCCCCCCATTCCCTCCCTTCTTGCCGTCCGCTTCTTTCAAACCCAGGTTTTTCGCTCGCTACCGTCGTAGCAGCCAGCTGCGCCCGGTGCGCAGTTTTCACTCTCCCGGACGTCTTTACTGTCGCGTAGTGTTGATGGCTGAGAACGGGCTACGGCTTGGATGTTGTCTCGTTCGCACCTCCCTGGGAAGCGAGCCTCCGCCGTTCGCGTGTCCCATGTGTGTGGTATGCGTTCTAAGCTCCGAAAAATTCGCTCTAGTCTTGCTTTGCTGTTGCTCATCTTTACTTTTTTGCTTCGTTAGTCTTCGTGCACAAAGCGCTGGCTCCCGTAAACCTTAGCGCATTTTTTTTTTTTCATGCAGATAACGCCATCTTGTAAAACAATTGCGAGCGCCTCGGTACATTATCGTTCGCGAAATTCCAGCCCGTTGCGCACTGTTTCCTCCATAGATCCTTAGAAAATGACAACTTGTTAAGATCTAGCCAAGTGAACTCGTGACCGAGGGTCGAGGCGTGCAACACTGGAAATTTGACTTCCCTGTATAAGGGCGTGCACGAAATAATTGCATCACCTTTTGCTTCTTGTCTGTTCGAAACAACGCGCCATGTCATGATTTAATCCGCCCGTGAAAAAAAAAAAAAAATCCGCTGCCGAAGTGTTTGTCGTATGAGAACGTTGAACGAACGTATTGCGTGGAACATTATTAGCGCATAGGGAACTTCGTTGCTAGCTAACATTTTATTTTAGTTGATCAGAGCCCTTATATCCGGAAACGCTACCCTGAACGTTAAGAACAGTTCTAGAGCACCAATTGGAAGCACTAGCCACAGCTTCTCAAAGTGCGTGTGTTTGCATGCACTGTAGCAATCGCAAAGAACGATCTGGCTACCACACAGGTTGCAGCGCGTGCACATTACCCCTAATTTTCATCAATGTCTATCAAAGGTAGTGGCACGGCACGCACACGACAATGACCGACCTTTTTTTTTTTTTTCGTGCGTGGCAATGACAATGCACGCCCTTGCAAATCGCTTGGTTAATGTCTTCCGCGAGAGGTCATTAATAATGAATAACAAGCTCTACCGCGTTGGTTTACCATTCCTACCTTGCGCAAACACGCTCGCTTTAGGCACGCACGCGCATTGAGATAAGCGAGGCGGAAGCTGAGGCTGCAGCAAGACGGAAGGACCTCAGCAACAACGCCGAGGCAACGCCCGCTAGGAAACAAGGGGACGCGTGCGCATCGTATAGTGTATACATACGAAGGGCGCACCACCAACAACACAGGTGAGCGTCATCACTCGCGCTCCGCCATCCGTATATAACCCGCTCCCACCAAAAGCTTATAGCGTGTTTCTTTCTGTTGTTGTTGTTTTTGCTGATGGCAAGGTCGAAGCACGCACATACCGCGCTGGCGTCGGTCGACCCGGCCGTTGCCACTTGGCTTGTCATCGGGTTCTTGCGCGCGCTGCTTACCATAAGCGACGGTGAGGCTAATGGCGCCGATCACGCTACGCCCCGCTGCGTCTTCGCTGAACCCGCCTTTAATTTCTTTTTTTTTTTCCTGTGCCCGCTGGCCTTACGTGCGCGGCACCGCGAATGGCGCGGCGATGCGCTTACACAAAGAACCGAGCGCCGGCATCACCATCTTGCTCGTTGTCATCATCACCATCATCTTCATCAACAACAACAACAATAACGCTGAGCTTCCACGGCCGCGGATGGGAGGGAAGAGGTGCTATGAGTCTCTGAGAGAGAGAGAAAGAGAGCGAGAGAATTTCTGTGCAGTGCTTGCCTTTGCAACGCAACCCTGCATGCATGCCGCTCCGGGGCTTGTCGTGCTTTCTTGGGATGGAAGGGGTTCTGTATACGAATCTCGCCGATATATCTCGTACCCCTGCAAGCGTAGGAACTGCGCTCCCTCTCGTGCTCACTTGGTGCGTGTTTACGTGTATCATTATTCCTCCGTACTGTCCAGCACGCTCTTCTTTCGTGCGAGACCTTCGAGACGAATGAAGTCAGTCCGTCGTGTTCGAGATGGTATCGCTCACGCCGAGCATGGCATAGCGTGGCGGAAGTTCCCGCTCCTTGATTCGTAAACGGCGGTGCGAGATGCCGCGTGGCTGCTCCGGTTTTTGTTACAAGTTGCGTGGCATTACACAGTCGCGAGATGATTGTTTCACCTGTGCCTACCTAACATTTGTTTGCCTACTGGAATAAGCAAGCGCCCGGTCGCACTAGATACTACACGAATGATAAGCTGTCGGTGGTTGTCTATGCAATGCCAGGCTATACGCAGTGTTACTTGTATGTACCGTCAGAGACAGGGAAAATAATCCAGGTAGAAATGAAGGAAGGATACAATAATTTTGTTGGACATTAGCGCTAACAGCCATAGCAGATGAAAGTGTAGAGATGAGATCAGAGAGTTACAGCGGAATAAGGAGTTCATTACAGCGTTTTAACGGAGGCCTGGAAGGCGCTCGGAGAGAAACAGATGGGGTGGGCCATAGACGTCATCAGTAGGGTGCAAAAGGGGCACTTGCCCCCCGACCTAGGTCACACCAGTGCTCCCCCCCTCCCCACCGCCGCGATGCAACGTGGGTTTGCACCCCCGAGAAAAAATTTAACGGACGGCCATCGGTGAGAAAAGAGGGCGGGGGGGGGGGGGGGGGGGGGGGGGGGATACCAGAAACGCAGGGAGTTTAACTAAAACGAGGCATGTTGTGGGGGCTACTTGGTTCATAGATTCAGCAAAATTTTAAACCGCAAATGAAGACAGGACGAAAACGGGAACACAGACGCACACACATCTGCGCTTCGTGCGTGCGTCTGTGTTCCTGTTTTCGTCCTGTCTTCTTTGCGCAATATAAAATTTTGGGGTTATGACTATGTCCTGTTTACTACCCTACACATGGGGAGGAGAATGAGGGGGTGTAAAAGAGCGAGAGAGAGATAGAGAAAACCACCAGTGCACACATTTCACAACACACGGAGCAGCCGGTACTCTGTGGTATGACGATTATGTTTAAGATGGTTGGACAAATAAAGAGTAAAGCATAGAGAAAAGCTATATGGACACGTGGCAGGCGTGTGTTTTGCTTTTGCAGGTGTTGCCAGACTTGTGTATCGGCGGTATGAAGAGAGAGAGAGGGACAGAGATAAGCTAAAGGAGACCAGGACGAGGCATTCGCATTTGCACGCTTAACAAGATTACGCTAGGCGCGGGACGCGGCGCGTAACATTCCTACACGGCAGGCTTGGCGCGCGCCACCGTCGCTATACGCGCAGCTGTCTTCCTTCGGACATGCAACGCCAGCGCCGCCGCTATATAAACGGATAAATGATAATCGCGGAAAACTCAATTACGTCTCAGTCGACCGTTCACACTTGCATACACACAGACGCACGCTGTCTGTGTGTATGCATGTGTGAACGCGCACCGCCGGCGCCGCGGTTGAACATGCGAGAGCGGCCGTTGCTGCAACCGCCGAGGCGATTGATCGGGAACGAGTTCAGCGCGCGCAAACTCGTTTCCTGAACGGTGGGATTCCTCCCACTCGCCATTGTTCGGCTCGGCCTATCTCTCTTACTCTCTCGGCTGGCCGCTAACGTTGTGCGACAGTGACCAGATCGCATGAGCACGGGACAGAGGCGGCGAAGAGCACAGAAGTGCTTACGCGAGCTTTCCCGTATTTCATGTATCCGTACGTTCGTATGAGTGCTTATATGAAACCTCAACTGAAGCGACGTGAGGCGTGAAAGCCCTTTTCTTACAGCAAAGCTGTTTTATTCTGCCCTGTGTCGTCGTGGTCGTCGTCGTCGTAGTAGTAGTAGTAGTAGTAGTAGTAGTAGTAGTAGTAGTAGTAGTAGTATACTCTTCCAAAAGGGGGGAAGTGAATAAGGAAATCTATAAACCGAAATCATGATGTTGATGCTCGAAATGATGACGATGTTGTTACTAAATTATGATGATGATGATGCTCGCGTGCTTAGAACTCCGCTGTGCGACTGTTTTCACGGCGTTGAACTCGCTGGAGTTTTTTTATCGTTCGGCATTCTTCGAGTTTCGGATGTGTGGTTATCGGTGCGTGACCAGGCAGTCACTAAGCTTGCGTTAGACAAGACACCTCGTATCGCAATCATCCCGTTGCTCGCGCGCGAGTGAGTTACATGAAAGCGTATGTTCTGGTTTAGATTGTTAGTGTTTTGTGTCGGCTCTTCGCTGTGCGTTTTCGGTGATATTCGAAAAGAAGTTCTGATGCAGCTATGTTTACCCTGGTCGCGTATAGCGCTGCACTCGCACGGTTCTGGTGCGCGCGTCTGTACTCCTACGATGTTTATATAGTACACGAAATGAAGCATGCCATGCTTGAACTATGTCTGTCTACGGCATCTCCGTGCCTCGGGCCGTGTGTACACCTGAATATCTCGAATCAGAAGCTGTCGTAAAGGTTTTGAGGACGCGTTCTCGTTCGCGCTTGACGCATATGCCACCATCTGCCTTTATATATACAACGAAGCGCAGTATTTAGACGATTCTTATCCGGGATCTTGAATGTGCCGGTCAAGACTGGGGGAAAAAGAAGTAGGGCAGCATTTGTAAAAAGGGTGTGTAACGACGCCCGCAAACAAAGCGACGCGTACGCTGTTGGCATTGCGCTTATTTTTTCTCTTTCCGCGTGCTCTAAATACACTCGCTACCCTTACAGTACCGGGGCCATCGCCAGCTCCGCGTGCGTAGACCGCAGGTCTGTGCGCGCACGCTTGCTTTCAGTACGTGGCTTCACCGTGGGATGTATGCCGCGCACGTGCACGGGCCAGGGCTTCGGCGTAGAGACTGTGTGTATACGTGCCTCGCTCACAACTGCGTATGTACATGTGCGCTAACTGGGAGATCTCAAACTGCCGTGCGGAGCATGCAAGCGATGGTGGGGCTCCTTCTTTTGAAGAGAAAGGCCGGAGATGATGGTATGAGGGGAGAGAGTGTTAGTAGAGAGAGAGAGAGAGTTAAAGGATTCTAGAGAAAAGCCCCGACATGTAGAAGTTTGAGGAAAAGGAGCGCGATGGTGACTCCGACGATGATGACTGTGATGACTGCGCTGGGTGGACTCCGTGTGTTCCCAAGATGCGTATCAGTTCTTCGGTGCGCGCGTTTCGCTTTGCGAGCGGCGGAAGGAAGAAGGGCATGTTGCTCGCCAGCGTTCTTTCTCGGGCGCCTGTTTGCTTTTCGTGGGAAGCGCGGCCTCGATCGCTCGCGCTCACGCACATGTACGCGTCGCTTAGGAGTTGAGGTGATGGGGGGGGTGGGTATGTACATCGCCGGGCCCCCCCTCGCGGTGCCAAGGTATACAGTGCGCTCTGCGAAGAAGCACGGACTGGCTTTGGGAAAATTAAACGGACCCCGCGACGTCACGATCTCGTCTCGCAGCAACGGTTAGGCAGTAATTATGAGCACGCGCGCGCATGCGCGGGCATTTAGAGGTGCGGATGCCGCCGGGGCCCTGCCGGGCTTTATCTTTCGTCGGTCCCCGCGCACGCACGCATACAACTGGAGCGCAGGCTTCTAGCTGTGCCGAGACTTGATGCAAAGACGGCCCTGCAAAAGTTTTGTTTGCGGTATGCGGCGCATTGTTTGCCGGAACGGCGCTTGTCCCGTTTTCCTGCAGCGTTGAGTGTAAAGCGTGCGGATCGTCGGCAGGTGCACGACGCGTATACAATTATGCGCCTTTGTTTTGTTGAGTATACAGGGCGGGCCGCGCTACTGCGTCCCGCCGCGTCGTGACGAGAATTGACCGTGTTCCCGGTCGAGGATGACGGCTTAACTTCGTGACGAAACGGTAACCCGGCGCTTATCGGTACGCGTTAAAACTGTTAAGCGGGAAATTCGATTAAACGGTAGCGGGCATCTCTGAGCAATTTCTGCGTTGGTTTGTGTGCAGGTGCGTTCGTTCGGTACGATGTTGTTGGGTGATGGCTTTGTTACGCTCTGTAGACGCCTTGCCACTGACCCAATTGCTACGCCGCGCATGTTACGTCATACGCAACGAATCTCCACAACTTTATTTTTATTGCCGGTTTCTCAGATGGCGTGATCGAAACATATGATTCGGCCGTTCGTCATGTTAATTAAAACAGCTGTGCTCAAAACACGTTGTGCAATATTCTTGTCTCCAAGTAGACAGCCTCAAACCTGCCGATATCGTTAGTGACGCTTGTTTAGACAGCGTTATTAGGTATGCTTACTATATAAAAATAGTTTCGCGTCACGGCCATATGTTGTCTTACAAGTGACGTCACTTGTCAGACGACCCATGTTGACGTCAAAATTGATGAAGTGAATTGATAAGTGACGTCAAATTGACGCATGCGCTCGTCGTTTGGCCTTCACTGCATTATGTTTGCACGCAATGCGTACGTTTCTCTGACGATCCCTAGACACAGCATAATTCCTGTAACCTATCTCGCTGGATATATGACCGCGCCCCTCCCCTCAAAACATAACGAGAGTGGGAGAGAGATATATAATGCAGGTTTTTCATTGGACGTTCGTGCTGGGGTGTTATTCGCGGGCAAGTGTAATACGCAGTAATGGACGAGCACACTGTATTAATGAAGCGCGCATTTGCGCGTGTTCGTACCGAGTTAACGTTCGCGCAGTACACAACGCGCATTTATTTGCTTGCCCTAGCTGCATGGCGGCTTCGGCTTCACAGTTATACACGCGCGCTCTCTTCTCTTTTGACTGCGCGGCGGCCCACCCTCCGCGCACGATTGCGCGCATTTTCTTTGATGCTTCGCTCGCGTTTGATTCACAGCCGGGTCCGCCGGTGCGTGCCTCTATAGCGCCGGGGTGTTTGTTTTCCGGGGCACCGGTAAATCATTAGTGTCCCGCGAGCGCTAATGATTGGCTATGCAGTGGCGGGGGGCTTCGCCGTGTTCGTATAGTTTCGAGAGGACTCGTGATACACACCGTGTACTGTAGTCGGCCACCACTACCGCCAGCGCTCGGCGTACACGATACCGTTGATGAACTCTCACTCGCTGTAGCTCGCTCGCCAATTCTTTTATTGCGCGTTCTTTAGCGAACGCGTAGTTGATTGTTTGTACATGATGTGTGGGAAAGCTGGGTTCCGGATTGGGCGTACAGAACCTCTATAATGTACGAACGCATGCGCACACCGTTAATTAGATTCCTTCGAACAGAGTGCGAAACCAAAAAAGAAAAGAAAAAAGAAAAAGAAAGTAATGGCGATCGGGATAACAATGCGGCGTAGCTTTTAAGTGGGGGATGTCATGATTGCGCAATACTCGACAGGCTTTGATCCACTGCCGAGATTGCAGTCACTTGGCTCAAGAGCGGTGCTAGGTGTAAACAATTGATGGCGTAATTTCAGACGTGATGCGGTTGTTTCGTAAATGCTCGGCTGGCTGATTATTCCGCGTACGTCCTTTGACCTCTGAGTTTGTGTGTGTGTTTAATGTAACCTTCTCCGTCTACATGCATTGTCTGTGTGCTCATCTTTATTCACTTAACTTTAATCACACTTACTTCTATTGATCTTCGAAGCTTAAGCGGATAAATGAGTTGCTCGGTTGGTCGACTCCGATTTTATAAACATCGCATAAATCTTCCTTCGGTAATCATAAATCCTGCTTACGCATCCAGCTCAAATACTGAATTGCTCTAATACAAAGATAACCAGGCTCAGATAGAAATTGCATTGATACACTTGCCACGTGCTTGAGATGACAAGCCCATAAGTCTATGCTTATTTCTGAGAGACATACCGGATGTTAGCATCAGCATCGTGCATGGAAGCGACGAGATTGAATAATACGTTTGGTACTCAGCATGGATTTATATAGCGTGCCTTTCCTATTTCGATACCGAAAACGCTTAAGCAGTTCGTTATAGAAACAGTCAACATATGTTGAGAACCTAC
Source organism: Rhipicephalus appendiculatus (assembly GCA_030522465.1). Lineage (NCBI taxonomy): Eukaryota > Metazoa > Arthropoda > Arachnida > Ixodida > Ixodidae > Rhipicephalus > Rhipicephalus appendiculatus. The sequence continues at coordinate 1,194,605 of JALIZH010004988.1, forward strand.
AATGCGCATATCAAATAGCGCAAAATTGGCGTGCGCATATCAAACAATGAAAGACGCTGTGACAAAAAAAAAAAACGATCATTTGTCATAAATTGTAACGTTGGTCAGCTTTCTCCTCCCCCCCCCCCCCCCTCCCCCCGTTTTTTTTTTTTTTTTTTGCGCTATCCGTTCAAGGTACGACCTTCACGATCCCTGACGAGCCATGCATATGCCAGAGCCATGCCATGCATATGCAGCCAGCTCTCTTCAATCACTCGCGACGCATGGCCGCCATAAAACATCGCCGCGCGCACACTCGCAATCAGATGCCGCTGCGCGCACAACGCGCACCTGCACTTTCACCCGTGCCACCACTCTCGCGTACAAGCAGCCTTATGCGGTACACACGTTGCCACAGACGATAGAGAGAGAGAGAGAGAGAGAGAGAGACAGGGGCGCCAACCCAGGGTCCGGTGCATTAATTCTGCCGCGTTACGCGAGCCACGGCTTTGGCAACGAGTGCAGAACCATCCCCAGCGATGTGCGTGCAAGAACAGAAACATAAAAGAGGAGAGAGAGGGAAAAAAAATGAAAGGAAAGGTAAAGCTAGCGGGGCTTGGGAGCCTCGAGCACAAAAGAGATCGATGCTCTTGTCCGCGTTAATAGCGGCCCTCGCAAGCGCTCGCCACCGACGGTGTACTTGCTTCGCGGGGTCGGCGGAAATAATAATAAGCGCGACAAGAAAGTGCAGCTCCACGGCGCTAAGACTCGCAGAAATAAAATAAACGAAAAGAAAAGCGGCGCCCCGAATGTGGACGCGGTGGTGGTGTTGGAAGAGGAGAAATTTCGATAATAAAAGGCGATCCCGTAATGAGAGCACGCTATAGGAGGGAGACACTGGCGCCGCGGCAGCAGCGCTGCACTTGCGTGCGCGCGATACATCTGCCGAGGTGAGATTCCATTCCCCTCCCCTTACGGTTCCTGCTACTCTTTCCCATTTCTTGATCCATCCTCGTCCGTCGCCTTATAACACGTCTTTGTCTGCTGCCGTGGCTGTGAACACCGCCTCTCTTCATGCTATCCTGTGCGAACTGTTCCTATGTATTTTTATTATCTATTCGTTTATAGTTTTTTTTGCAGTCTTCTGTTTCATCTGCTTGTAACGTCGTAACACTAGCGATGTGTGTATATATATATATATATATATATATATATATATATATATATATATATATATATATATATATATATATATTTGCGCTTATGTTTTGCATTAACTTTTGTTGAGCGTTATATGCCACCGTTGATTTGTTCGTATTTTTCAAACCTGGCTCGTTTCTTTCTTAGTTTTTTTATATATTTTTTTTGTCTTGCTTTGTAAGTACCGTGGTTCATTTGCCGGCTCGAATCATCGAAGATGTGTAAGGGAGGCCTTGTCTCTCCTCGGGAAGATTTGGCCGCGGGCTAGTCGGTCCTCTGATGCGTCCTTAACAATATTTTCGTTCGGTTTTCGTCCGTCTTATATTCCTGGCGGTTCTTACAGCTTTTGCATTTTCTTCGTGCCTAACGCAGTGCGTGGTGTTGCAGCACTCAGTGCATGTGATCAAACCATCTTCTTTCGTGCTGTGCTTTTGCTGTCTGCAATAATACTTTTGTCGGTTTCTTGTTGCTCTTTCTTGTCCTTTTACTAGGCTACGGCTACGGCTACGATCGCTCCCGGTTTCTTTCTCCATTTCTATTTTCTATATCTAATAATAGCGTGTTCAGTCATTAACAGTCTGATTGCGTAAGTTGCGAGTGCGTCTAGAGCTTACTTTAGCCTGTTATGCAGTCTACGGGGCGTGCCAAGTAAGGTTATTTCTTTACAGCCTTTTCTCATGCTCTCTTTTTCTTTCGCTACACGTGCCGTTTCTTTTCTTTTTTTCTTTTTTAGAAAATTTAATTTCCTTCTTCGAACTAAAGCATGGAACACCTTCCAAGCGCTAGTCCTGAGCCATTAAGAGATAGAGGAACGTCGAAGTGTGACCGAGCGTTCCTTGAGCATCCGCAGACCCGTTGGCATGGCGAGTTGTTTTGAAAAAGAGTCGCCCACTGCAGCGCGGTGGGGGTTTCCGAGATACGCGGTTTCTGATCACGTCGCTTCTCGAGCGCAACTGCCATTTCCGTGAGTGGTCTTGCACCCCCCCCCCCCCCCTTCCTTTTCATCCATCCACTCACCCAGCCACCAACTAAGAGCGGATAGATCTTGTTTCTTTTTTTCGCCGCGTCCTTTTGTCTCCCTTGCCGCGAGGCATTATGATCGACTCGCTTTTTGCCTCTGCCCACATTTCGGTCGGCGTCGCTTGGCTGCCTTTTGCCACCGCGCCGTCATCGTTCACCTTTGCCTCGTGGCACTTTGCTTTACTTCCACATTCGTTTGTAAGTTATTCTTTCTTTTTTTGGTCGGTCTTCTGTTCTTTTTGTTCACTGGGCCCGCGCTTCTGTGCGGTCTGTTCTGGTAAAAACGTGCAGTATACGTGGTACGTAAGCTGCGAACTCTGAGGGGATTAACAGTGACCCTGGCCTCGTCCAAGGAACACCTCAACACAATGAAAATTTCGACGAGTTGGTTCATATTCAAACTAGATTAATATAAATGCGTGTTTTCGGAATGAAGATGTCTGTAAGTAGCGCGTCGTCTCTTTTTTAGTCATCTCTTGTGGTAGTTTATTCGGGTCTTTTCAGGTAAGACATGCCTCCACTTTTCGCTAGGGCTGCATGAACTGTTAGTGTTGAAAGCAAAAGATCTATATTCTTCGGCGTCACCTGCGTCCTTCTCGCATGCAGTACGTGGTCTCATTGTTCCTTGCCGAGAGTCCAATCCACCGTAGCACACTGCACGCAATCTTTAATGTCGTACCGTACCTCAGTTAATCGATCTAACACAAGCCTTGACATGTTCCACAGCGCTGTACGGTTTTAACGAAACAGCGCTTATACAGATATACCGCAGCGTCTGCTTTGCAGTGTGTCGAATTCGGGCGTGCTTCGTCTCGCTTCCTAGCTGAGACCGAGTGATCACGTTAATGGCAGCTCCGGTAAAGCGCTGTCTCGAGACGATGACGCTGACCGACGATGACTCCGTGCACCACCATGCGTACGTTATTAGGGCTCCCCAACAAGGTGTATAGACCCTAAGTGGTGTACCCGTGCTCGGACGACAGCGATCGACGGATGGGTAGAAGTTGATGAGGCGAGAGTGTTGCTACCTGGCTGTTGTTGGGGGGCAGCTAGACTGCGGAGGCGTTCATAGGATCGTGTACATACCCATAAATATGCGTGCGCAGGGTTCCCCTTCGGGGGGGGGGGGAAGAGGTTCATCGCAGCGCCCCCCCCCTCCCCTACTAAATCAATGTATGGGGCAGATATTGCGTCCCCCCCCCCCCGTCCCCCCCCCTTATTCGCACGCCTAAGCACATACCGCCTGCTTCGATTGAGCTAGGTGTATACGTGATAACAGGTGTAGATCGCGCGATTTGGTCTGCTTGGAACGTGGTTGGCCGCCTTCGCTTGTTCAGTGGATAGCCTGCTCGTTGAAGGCGGAAAGCCTTAGATGCCTTATTAAACGCGAAAACTCATCGTCGGAGTCAACGCGAGTGCTGCATAAAATAAACATCACGCGATGACGTCACACATCGCGAAAACTCGTGACGTCATCACATGACATCGGGGTCAGAGGTGGGTCCGATCACGGAGGCAGTGCGAAACCAGGTGACGTGCAGAAAGTTTACAATGCCTCCGATCCTGGCGGCAATACAAAATCACGTTAGGTGCATTAAGCTTTAAGAGGGCGGCGGTGGAGGGTATTTACATCAACTGTGAGAAAAAGCGAGTGATTAAGTGGGCGAATCAGTTGGATCATTCGGTGTTACCGTATAATTTGTTCTGGTTAAGAGCCTTTTATTTTGTCCTTGTTAACCTTTTCTTTTGTCATATGGTTTGATTGATGGGTGCTGAAATGTCGCTGTTTTTACGGTGTTGTGGCCTTTTATCTTGTTCCTGGTTCGCATGGTGGATTTGCCCGAGAACGGTCTATTTTTAGCCCGATACATACGTAGGCGCGTTGCGCGCAGATGCGTGGATTTTTTGCACCTGCGCTTCGACTGCCGACTACGGCGGCCGGACGGACATTGTGAGGTCTCTAGGTGCTTCGCCCCTAAAAGAAGAAGATGGCTGTCACGTTCGAGTCGTCTTAGGCTATTACATGAGGGAGCCCTGTGAATTTTTATTTCTGAAAACACTTACACACAGGTGCCCTTACGTGTATGATTCATCATCCTGTCTAAGCAGAATCGCGCTGGAACGCCCACCCCTTCAGACTGAACACAACAGGATATTTGAACGCACTGTTTACCTGCACAAGTGATAACAGTACTGAACCGTTATCCCATGTGTACGCTTAGACTGTGCGGATAAGCAAACAATCGGTATTAGCTCGTCTATACGATTGGTGAGTGTGCTTTGGTGCAACAAACGGGAAATTCGTGTAACCCGCTGAGCGCAATCTCTTCTGAGCTGTCGTCGGCTCCTTGAACGCCTTAGTACATCCTTTCGCGTCCGATACGAGGGCTGATAGCCGACCACTCGTGTCAAAGCGCAGAATAGCATTGCTGCGCGCACCTTACATATATATTATAGGTATTTCCTATACGCAATAAGCGGATGCTTATATAGCAATGTCTCGAGTACCTGAGGTCATATACTTCAAAGCCTATGAGACATGTCACGTTCAAGAGCATCGATATCGTCCGAAGGCAATAGTGACAGGAAGCCGATAAAAGTCTGTAAGGCTGATAAGATACCCGTATGAAACGGCATTCTTTCACTTCGCGGTGTACAGTGAGTCATGGTTGTCGCATTCGTTCGATTTCCCGTGCCGTTGTTCACTTTCGTAGCAAACACCTGTATCAGGATGTTTGCGGGAATGGTTTCCGTGGCTCCGTTCACGTAAGCGTAGCTCGAAAAACGATTTGTAACGTGGTACATCTTTATCTGCGATCTCTTACAATGTTGGACATTCACGCTCACAATCACTTGATATCACCATTTTTTTAAAAGTTTTTTTTTAATTATTTTTTTTTCGACGGATGCATTCAGCCGCCAGTGGCGTATCCAGGAGGGGGGAGGGGTTTGGAAGATTCGACCTGACTACCCCCCCCCCCCCCCCCCCCGCCCCCACTTACCTATAAACCCGCACGCCCATACATAAATGCAGGGGTTGCCCCTCTATCCCAAATGCGGAATAAAATTTTGACTGCGCCTCTGTCTGCTCATGAAAATCATCGGCATACAAATTCACATCCATGAACTGTCTTGAACTTCCGGCAGTTCCGGACATCAATGGCCCCGGGACGATTGTTAGTCAGTGTAGCAATCTGTTCATATATGTTGTTAGTTATGGTCATCGTCCATTTCTAAGGTACCGGCCATTAACTAACCGCTCTCCTACGCGTAGACAGCTCTGCGATTTGGCCTCGCGATTAAGTCGACTTAAGCCGCAGCTTCCGCCGCACTGCACCGATTCGGCGACTCAGCGCGCACATAACTGTATAAGCTGCGCAGTGTATACGCATTGGGCATTTCACGCGTCGTAGATCTGCGGGGGTTCCAGTTTCGCTCGTGCATGCATGCCATTCGCACGCAAGGCGCGTACGCACACCGCAAGGCGCCAGTGAGCCCGTCGGGGCCGCATGCAGAATGTCCGTGGCGAATCGCCGGTGGTTTCGTTTTGTCCTTGCGCGTCGGATGCGATTGCTCGCGCCCAATGCATTTTCGTTTTCCCCGGCGAGTAATCGCTTTGCCCGAGTGCTTTTCTTTCCTCGCGTGTTCTGTGCATGCGCTGTTGCCCGTGTGCCGGTTGAGGACTATTGAGCGCGAGCGCAGTTTCCCGCCAGTCGATTACCGGGCGTTATAAATACAGGGCGTGCCGTCAAAATTGGCGTGCCTTTTGTAAGTCAGCGCAAGTTAGCGCAAATCAACGTGAGTGGCCAGCCGTTACTCTGAGCTTCAGTGGGAACTGTAGACAGGGCTCACGCGCTTCGCATTCGCTGTGCTGTCGGTCTATAGTTTGAAAGCGACCATTTCAATGCGCACGAGTAACAAAACATTTCCATAGCGTCCGAGGTACCAGTCATACATTATGAGTTGCGTATGATACACGCTACAACCATAGGGCTACATGAACTTGATGTTGCTTAATGATTGTCGTTTCTCTTGACCAAATGTTTGAAAACTATAGTACTCTTTCTATAAAAACGCATGGTGGAATAAAGGCAAGGAACGGGGATGGCAAGGTGATACAGATGCGGTGTGACGTAATTAACAATGACGACGACGACGACAACAACAATAACAACCACAACAACACCACCATCATGATAATTTAGTTTTATTTATTTCTTTATTCACTTCCCCTTTTGGTCATGTGACCTGCGTGACGCCGGACAGGCATGCAAATGGCGCAAGGCTCGACTTAGCTCCGCTGTAAGAAAAAAAAAAAACATTGACAGACAACTCAGCGAATTGAGCGACTGAATGAAGACTTTATTGGTGCTATAACGGCGGATATCCAACAGGAACCAGCTTCTACCATAGCTTACCTTGCACTAGCCATGACTAACCGTCACTCAGCCAGTGTATGGCAACAACAGGCCACATGCACTAATCGTTGGGCAACACTAGCTATAGTTCAGCCATCTATAGCCTAGATTAACGAGAATTGGTCATCACTTAGCCACTGTCAACTTATGCTTGTGGTATGCGAGAGTAAATGCGGTAGTTGAATCCGTTCAGACATATACATCGTATAAGCTGTTACAGAATTTGGATGGAAGGGACACAGGAACACATCGACTTCAAGAAAAAATATAGTGATAATAAAAGACACAAAACGTTGTACAGCGACTCCCAGAGCAACCTTGAGCGTTATAAACTTATTCGGAGAAAATGACATCTTAGCCTTCGAGTTTGACACGACAGTTGTTCCTCGCTTGGCTCACAAGCCGCCGTCCGGGCTTGGGCCAAGTCTCTTTCGCGAACGCGGACCTTCGTCCACCACCGCCTTTCAGTTCGATCTCGCTCGAACCTTCACGCTTGTCACCGCGGCTTCTTTCTCCCTTCCGTCTCCTGTATGGCGCGGCGCGCGCTCTGTGACGCGAAAATGGCGGCGGCAGCTACAGGCGCGCTCCTTTTTCGCTCTTCGCTCTGGCGGGGTCCTTGAGACAGGGCCATTCCGTCTCGAAAATGCGATTGCGTTTTGCGAACCACGGTGCGCCAAGCCGTTTCGATTAAAGTGGCCCCCCGCGCGCGCCCGCCATCTCCCTCTCCCTCGCAATCTTGAGATAGAGAGAGAGGGGGGAGAAAAAAAGGGGGCTTTGTTCCTGACCGTGTCACGGCGTGCAGCTGACGCGTTGGAAATTAACATTCGCGGCGCGCGCGCGTTCCAGCTGTATACGTTCGTCTCGCTGGCACACTGTTTCTTCTTTCGCGTGTTCGAGAAACGGGAAAAGTGGTTTGTTCGCGAAGCAATCTTCGCTGATGCGAACGGAACCACCTCACGGCGGGTCGACTGGGCTCGTTGAAGGACGAAAGTCATGATTTACGCTACGCGTAACGGGGAAGCCGAGCTCCTTAGACGGCACAGGACGATTAAAATGTTGCCGAGTTGTGCAACTATCTAGTTTATAACAATTAATGCTAGGATTCTTTCTGGCAGCGTGATGTGTTCTACGATGTCGCAGTGTCGGTTTAGTAACCTTAACTCTACGTTGTTGACAATTCGTCCAGGGACCCAAATCGTTAATAGCGAAGTCCGCTTAATAGCGAAGTCCTAAGCATATTCCTCCCCACTTTCTTTCTTTCTTTCTTTCTTTCTTTCTTTCTTTCTTTCTTTCTTTCTTTCTTTCTTTCTTTCTTTCTTTCTTTCTTTCTATTCACTGTGGGGTCCTTAACACATTGTTGTCATAGCAGTTTACGGGCTGTCGAGATTTATCACGCAGAGCAGCGTCAATTGACTTCTCATTCCCTCACTGTTTTTAATAACTCGCGCTATCTGTTTACCTTCCGGATTGCAGGCCCTTATAGCCCCGTGTCACTCCGTGCCTACCGTTGAATTGTACGTATAAGTCTTTACCGCGTATACGCCTTGCCCCCTCTATCGAACAATATGTAGCAGCACCGCGGGGATCAAACAGCTCCCCCAACTTTGTTCCCCTACCCATTTCCAACACCCGCGTCGATATCATTTCTTCTCCGTCGCCGCCGCCGCCAGCTCGCGTTTTGCTTCGTCCTCCCCCCCCTCCCCCCCCTCCCCTGCATCTAAACTCGGCTTCTTCCCAGTGGGAACAGCTTTCCTAAGGAGAAAAAGGAGTCGTCAGTCACTTATACCCCGACACACCCCGCTCGAACCATTCGAACGCTGCACCTTGGGGAATATCGCTTTCCCTCTCTCCCACAATCGCACCGCTTCAGCGCTGAGCTCTGCAGCTAGACCTCACTGGCGTCTCTGGCCGCGCGCGCGTCATAATTGCCTCCCCATCTACCTTACCCATTTGCAGCTTTCCCGCGCTGTAGTAGGGTATAGTGCGCGCTGTAACGTCTCCGCGCGTTACCCCCCCCCCCCCCCTCCCTTTCTATCGTTTCCTTCGTTCCTTTTTCCCAAGTCGCGCCAGCCAAGGCGTCATTCCAGCAACCGGGCGTCGGTTGGCTGGCCCGCTGCAGTATAGCATATAGCGTTGCCCCGGGCAACTGCGATCGGCCCCGTGCGCCGGAACCGTCACGCGGTATAACCCTATATAGCGGCAGCGTGCCTCAACCGGCACCCCCTAGGGACCGCTCTCTCCCTGAAAGCGTGTCCTGTGGCGCCCCTCCCCGCGTGTAGGGAAGAAGCCTGCGGGAAGATGAGGGATACAGGGAAAAGAAAAGTGCGCGGGTATCGCCTAATGCGCGAAACCCGTTCGAGGACCGCACGGTGGTGTTCTTGCTTCTAGCGATATGTTCTATAGCGTGAGCTTGGTCGCGTATGCTGCATGGATCGCGGAGCTGACGCGTTTTACTCGGTTGCTCTACTGTACAGGCCGCCTGCTGCGTCGTTTCGATAGTGAAGTTTGACAGGTTGTAAAACAAAAAAAGAAAATGCGACGGCTCGCCGGCGGTCATGCGTTGGCAGGTTTCGCTTCAACGGAGAATACGCTGGATCGGTCATTTGCTGCGCTCGCCTTGATGGTTTTCCTATGGAAGATGGTTGGTAGTATAGACCTAAAGCTTAGGAGCGCGTCGTTTCGAACATTTCTCGGGGTACAGCATAGGCGGCGTCCGTGAACTGCGTTGTTTTCATAAAAGTAAAATGATTTAACTTCGCTAACTGCACTGCCTTAGCCTGAGTAAGAGGAATACTGAAGCGTCAGTTTAGACTGTTGTAGTGCTTCAGATTACCTGTACAGAACTTCCTGTGTTGAACGCGATAGAGGGCTATGTTGTGTTGTGTTGTGTTGTGTTGTATATAACAGGCTCAAGCTAAGGTTGAAGATACTGACTTTGTAAAAAGTGGCAATGGTTCGTATATGTGCGACGACATAGGCGAGATGCGAAACGCGGGAACCACAGCATGCGAGAGAAAACGTCATGGTAAAAGTATATGCACAAGTGCGTATACAACCGACAAAATTTGGGAGGTGCACGAACTCTATCGCCTCGCATGACTGACGAGGGAGGCTGCCTGTGCTCGGGAGTCGACAACTCCCCTGTGTGCATACATATATTCGTGTATATAAGCATCACGCTTCCGGGTGAATTTCTCAGCGGTGAGAAAGGTTTTTTTGTGTGCCGACTTCGTTCTATGTATACCATCTCCTGCAGAGTCTTCTTGAATTTTACGTTCGAGCGGCGTGAAGACGAAAGCGAGATAAACTTCGAACGAAGAAGCTGAGACGTGACGTATAGCGAGGGCTCAGTCGTAGAATGAAAGAGAAATGAGAGATGGGGTCGTGCGGCGGTGTCGTCGACGTCAAGTGCGTTTCGTGGGCGTCGCCCCCCACTTGAGCCGTCGTCACGTCGAAAAGCGAAGCACTCAATCTCGGCGACGTCGAGCGGGCAGCGCGACTTCGATCTGCCCCTTCGGTCCTTCTGGGCTTCGTTCTCGCGTGTGGCGGGCGCCGTGCATATCGGCTTTCTTTCTCGCGAACAATGCAGGTCGCGACGAGGCGTCTTTCGTTCACGCGTACCAGTTAGGATGTCGAATACATTGCACTGATGTGAAGCTAGTGTTCTTTTACTGACCCTAATGTTAAGGCTAATGCCTTAGATGCCTCATTATACGCGAAAAGAGACCGTGGTCGGTGTCAGCTCGAGTGATGCAAAAAAAAATAAAAAAAATAAATAAATAATCATAATCTAATGACGTCGCCATGACATGGCAGGCTATCAAAGGCTATCAACTTTGGTGGTGTCATGAGGCCGTCACTATAACGTCAACCAACTTGACGTTACGTGATGACGTCATCATACGACATCATGGCTTGGTAAAAGGTTTACCGATCCCGGAGGCCCTGCAAAACCACGCGAGACGCATCCAATGCCTCCGATCACGGAGGCAGTGTGAAACAATGTTGGGTGCCGAAGGCGGTTGGGGGGGGAGGGGTCAGTACAGTCGACTGAGAAGAAAATTGATGTCTAAGACAACGTCATCCTGGGCCCCTTCCACATATTTTCTATTACACTGTGTAGGATGTCCTCTATATTGATGATAATTTCTGAGCAAATTCGAGTTGTGTTCAACAGAGGGCTCCGTCAGCTAGCTACCGTGTTTATTCGCATATTACCAACGCTGCATAATGTTTTTTAATTCGTTTGCTCACGTTGGATATACGTTGGACAATGTTGTCTAACCCTTGACTAATACTGGCTACTGTCGGCTAATATTCGCCACCTGTTGTTATAGCTGGAAGGCTCTCATCATTCTTTATTTTCATTCACTCCCTGTCTTCTTTGAGTCTCATTTCAACTACGGAGTGATCCAGCAATGGTAACTAATTTTTTACACCTGCGTGCACTGGACATACGCACAGCCTTATAATAAGCATAACTCGGACAGGTAGACATTATCTTACGAACCATAAATAATATGGCCGCTTACTGCAAATCGGCAAATAATGGTGGGAGGGAATGAGGGGAGCGCTAGACTTTCGACTCACCGTCAACATTGAATGTACTTACATTGTTGAAAACCCGATGTCCATTTTTTTTTTTTTCGTTCAAACGACATCCTTAGCACCCGTAACCCACGGTATGACGTTAAGATGGCGTGCATCTAATTTCGCTGAATGTACAATGTAAGGCAGCCGAGCTGACGCCATACTCAGAGAGGGAGGGGAAATAAAAATTATAATAATAATACTAGAGTCAGCATTATAAATGCTCAAAAAAAAAGCGTCATATAGTCTTCTTCTTCTTCGCTTCTTTTGTTGCATCCTTTTCTCGTCGTATAACTCGCCTTTAATTATCTTTCTTTTTTTTTGTTCCCCTGAATAGGGAGCCACGCCTAATTGGAAAAACGAGTTCATTTACTCGTTGATGACGGCGCCTTCCCGCGTCGATATTATTCTCCGTTCGCGTGTGTAGAAGACCTTAAATTTGTGGGGAGTAACCCACAGGAGTACGTGCCATGCACAGGGCGCGTACTGCTGAGGGACGCTGTTTGATTATTTACTTTCTGGAAACTACTTTATGAAAGCAATACTATCTACCTATGCCCCCCCCCCCCTCCGGCCCCTGTCCTCTTGCTTTTTTTTTTGGGGGGGGGGGGAGGAGGCGGGGGGGGGGGGGGGAGAGCACGTAGTACGAGCTTGCGTCACTGCTACTCACGTCTTATCACCTGTCACGTAAGGTCGTCTTCATCCATGGCGCCAAACGTTCGAGTCATCCTGCGGTCTCAGACGCATGTGTAATAAGCACTTCCGCGCCCTATCAGCACCAGCGCGTTGCTCATTTGGGCTCCGCGGTCTTAATGAAGCCGCCCAACGTTCACTTAGGGCCGCAGTTGCGGACTGGAGAAGGCATGCCCTCGGTTTCCCCCGCACTCAAACTATATAATTTCACGCATGCGTTCTCGCGGCGCATGGTAACAGAGATGTCGATGGCGCGCCCGATATATAACCGCGGGAGATGCACGTGTGAAAGTGCGCTCGTGTATATACGCCCGTCTCTGAGCTCTCGGTGTGTGTCTACACGTCTTCGCGCACAAACACGCACATACACACACAAACGATCGCTCTTACCCGTCCCTTTCATAATGGATGCGATGCAAGAGCCCAACGAGGAGGAGCAGCAGCTGGAGAGGGATGATTTTTCGCTTCCGCGGCTGAGATGCAACGGCGGCGGCGGCGTCGGCGTCAGAGCGCGGACAGCGCATTAATCTCCTTCCGAATTCATCTTCGGTAACCTCGCCGTCCTCGTGAAGCGCGGCGCTGCATTTATAATTGGCCTCGCGTTGCGTGCTTCTGCGGCAGTTGTCGTTGCCGCCGCCGCTGCTGCTGCTTGCTTGCTGCTGCTTTCCCTAGCATGCATTTATAATTAACGCCCGCTCCTTCGAGAGAGGAATCTCGCTCGGCCGCCCGCTCTCTCTCTCTCTCCGGAGCCCTTCGCTTCCTCTTACTTAACGCATCCTCGGCATCTCTTCGACTCCCTCAACCCCACCATACTCGCGCTGCCTGTTCCTGTATGTGCAAAAACGCCGGTTTAGGTCCGCAATGACAAATTTCGCGGGAAGGGCATCCGTGCCGCTGTGGCTAGCGCGCTTTTACGTCGGCGCACCTCCGACCCCTTTTGCCTAAAGATTAAAGAACAAAAAACTTTGGCAGAGACCAGGCGAAACTTTCAACAGCTTCCGCCGTCGCTTAACCCATCTGACCTCAGGTTGCTACTTCTAGAGAGCATTCGTGCACCACTATAGTTCCAGACGGCGAGGAAATTATGTACCGTGTTTTTCCGGCTTTAGTTACGACGAAAGGCATGAACTTCGCACGAGGAGTTTCGCGATGCATGACGCAGGGTACTGACACGGAAGGAAAAAGGATGCTTGAATTCTAGTATAGATGTGACATCGGCATAAGCTCGAAAGCACCGGCCAGTCGCGAACGGTTCCCGCACGTGCCAGTCTTATTGTGTGCATTGGAACCATGTATACACTGCTGGAACTCGTAGCTTTCGCATGGCCACCCTTGTTTACGGCGCACAGCTAGTGTTTGGAGCGCTGCACGGAAGCTTGTTTTAAAGCGATACGCACGGCTACTATCGTCGCGGCCGGCGTTTTACCGGAACTCTTTCGTTCCAGCTTATGCGGTATACGCACTCTTCTCACTTCCTTACCAGTGCGCGTGTCTGCGCACTAAGTGTAACGAAGGAACGCACCTCCGCAGGTGTAGCTTCGGCGATAACGAGCACTTTGCTTTGGACTTAATGGATTGTCGCCGACGACGCGAGCTGGTTTGTAAATTTCTGTTCTTGATGCCCGCTTGAAAAGGGCTTCGCACCGCGTACATGCAAATAAGCGTCGTCGCTTGCCGTCGCGAGTGAGCGCGTTTTTTTTTTTTTCTCCCCGTCGAAATGCGCCGAACGCGTTGGCATATGTGGCGAGCTTAAGGACAGGATGCGCGCACTTCACTAATTGTTCTTGACGGCCGCCTCGGCTGGGGCGTTCAGGCTTGCACCGCCGAGCTCCTGAAAGAGAATGCGATTAATGTTCTTTCGCGGCGTAGAGGTATACCTGTAGAGGAGGCAAAAAAAGTTGCGAACTTCCTTTATTGGGTTTCCCGGTGTCGTTAATTACGGCGCCTGTGCAAACACGGTCGCGTCGCCGTATCTTGTTACGGAAAGTCGTTAGTCGGACCTCTTTGCGTGGCGAGGAAGTTTATACATATAGGCCTTGAAATATGAGCTTTTTCGGACGCCTCTCGTTAAACCTATTGGTCTATGAACGTGTTGGCAGTGGGCACTTAATGCCAGTTGTCGCATTAAAGGCCATTGACCAGCGATAAGCCGGTGCCTTATCGTTGAAGCTAATTGAGGGGACGAGAGTACTTTCCATGAACGAGCAACTGCATATGGGCGACCGTCACTCTCAAATGTAGAAGTGATCGAATTCGAAGGTTCTGGGCTCGATTCGAATCGGAGCCAAGTTTTTTGTTCGTGCACTTTCATTTCCCGTTATTCCATTTGTGCGACACTTCATTAAAAAAAAAAAAAGAATTTTAAGCTTCCTATGCGTTTCGTGGCTTTCTTATCAGTTGACGTGTTCTGGTTAAAACGAAAGTAGTACCCTTGAATGAACCACTTCTTTTGTTCATCAACTCACGTTTGAAGTATGAGAAATCTTTGAACAAGAAATGTGGCTAGGGCAAACGTTTCCTCTGACACCCTGACGAAAACGAGTCCTCTTGCTGAAATGTTATTGGCTCTGTCCAAAGATTTTTCATATACTTCAAGTCTCCGTGTTCCCCTGAACTTCTGTCCTGCCTTGATTACGTTAGGTTGTCATAAGTGGTCACGTTATTCGAGAACAAGCGTGCGTTTTAGCCGACGCATGTTTATTACGTCATAGGTGCTACATATTCAAACGTTCCACTCAAGATCAAGGACTGGATTTTGCCAATTTCAGTGGTCTCACGTGACTGGGCGTTATTTGCAGTGTTATTTTCAGCATATACGGTGTTCGCGTGACTGCATTTTATGTGAACTATTGTTAATTATGTGACCGGTCTCTGTTTTGTGTTGTTTCCTGTGTCGAAACGTGAGTGGACTTCGTGAATGTGTGACAATTTTTCACGGCTTGACTGATCTACATGGACTCACCCTAGGTGCTTTTTTATGTATTCTTTTCCATCGTCGTGATTTTCACGAATTCTGTTGTCTGAAAAGGAGTAGCCGGCATTATATAAATGCGCTAACGTCTCCTAAACGACACATATTTAAGAAGAAAAGGGTCGACTTTCATTTGCGCGACGTATGCGGCACCGCTATATATCCTGGCGTTAACCCGCCATGCGCACACGTGAATTTCACTTTCTCCCGAGCTCTGTCGTTTGAGAATAACTTCGACGTCACCGGAGAGTCCGGCAGAAGCTCGCTCGTGACGCGTCTAATGCAACCAGCAGGGGGGACAGCGCGACTTGCTTTGACGACGAAGCGACACTCGGTCGAAAGAGAATTCGGTCTTCGGCTTGACCTCGACGCCTGCCGAGTCGGATCACGCTTTCTCAGCCGAGCAACCGAGCTGCGGGAGAAAGTCGCGCTCGCATGGCGTCACGAACACAAACGTGAGCGTATATGCGCGCTGATATGTCCACCGGTATACGGCGCGGGCAAGGAGACAATCGCAGCGGGGCTTTCTTGCTTGACCGCGCGCTCGCGCGCGCCGTGCACTGTCGACGCTGCAGCGTCGTGCGGCATTGCGTCGTTGTCGTTTTCCGCGTGGGCAGAAAGAGATATAGTCGGAAACAGAGAGAGAGAGAGAGTGAGTTTCGTAACTGCCGCGCGTTTGCTTCGACTTTTGATCGACCCGTTTCCTGACAAATGTAGTCTCTTATTCACTCGCGGTCCCTGGTTCCGTTTCGAGAAGCTTTATTCCGGATGTCCCGTGTTGAACACTCTCTCTAACCTCCCCCGTTTCGTTCCCACCCTCTGTGATTTCTTTTACCTGAGTGGGGGGGCAAGTGGTAGTGGAAGAGAGGTACCTCGTTTTTAATCTTCGCAAAATGCGCTCTCGCCTTCCAGTTTGCTCGCCCCTGTGGTTGCTCGTCGCACTTCAGCTGCCCGTATATCTACAGGACGCCCTCCTTTTTCCGCTCGGCATGTATACATACGTTTTAATGCGTACATCTCTCTTGCTTCTCTCCTTGGACCCGTTTTCCTTACGCGCGCGACGCGAACGGGCCGAAGATCTCTTTTCAAGGAGGATTAAGGTTGAGTATCGAGGTCTCACGGCGCTGACTTTTCTGTTTCTTCTTCCTTTTATTTCCTCGTACATAGCGTACGCTGCCTGCGATACGTTAGCCCTAAAGACCACTTCTCTCTCTCTCTCTCCTAGTTCCTAGTCTCTTCTTTCACGTTCCACAGCTCGGTTTGCGCGCCGCAAGTTTGTCGTGGCGTGTGTGTATATATGTATACGCATACTTCGCGAGGGGCTAATCCCGCGAGCTCTTGATGGAGCGTTTCGCGCGCCGTCGCGTCTCGTCCAATGGCATTTCTTTGTCGTCGTCGTTTATGTCGCGGCTATGGCCCACGCAACTACGCGCATACCTACTACACATACTCGCGCGCTCTGGCACGTATACAGAACGGCACCGCGCGCACGTGTTGTTGGGCGCGCGCTAGCAAAGAACGGTGCAATTAATGCCGGGTCGTTGGCGGGGCGCAACGACGCCGTGTGTGCGTGAGCAGGTGAAGCTGTGTGGCGCGCCACCGTACCGAGCGCGGCGTGCTTGACTTGAACGCGCGGGCGTTGTTGCGTCGTTCGTGCGAGGTGGCCGTATAACTGCCCGCGCGGGGCCGCCGCCGTTATTTTGGCTCGCTACCTCAGTGCCGAGAGCAGCGGGGAGCGCGACACCGTTACTTTGTATGCGGACGCTCGCGTCCGTGAGCGAAGGATTAGGGGAGTTAGCGAGCGCGAAGGGTATAGAAGCTTCTTACGCCACACCTAGGTATATCCGCGCGATATATTCGCTTGTTCCTCGTATATACGTGTTCGCGAAGCTCGTGGCGCGTGCTTAACTTGGAATACGCGGGTGAGCGATTGCGGCGGCGAATAGACGTGCGTACGTAGGGTGACTCACCGCCTGGTTCCTGCGACACAACTTGAACGATATTACACCGACGGCGTCGCAATTCACGTGTTTGAAAGGAGAGCGTCTCTGAATGAATTAAGCCTGCAAAGCGCCACCAATTCGGTAGTGTTGTTGTATATATGGGTTAATACCGAACGTCGCTTCTTTATCTATAGTTGATCACCTGGTCTTCAAATCCTAACACTGGTTTCTTCAAAGAAACGCATTTGTTGTCCTGCGCAGATCTGCCCATCTGCAGACCGTTACAGTTTATATAATTTGCTGAGAAGACCTCCATTGCAAGAGCTCATTTACGAGATATATGTGTGTAAATTCCTGGCGTTCTCCTTGGCCCTGTACACATTTCGGAGGGAACTTAAAGAAGCACTTTGCCATATTCCGTTCAGTGCCTTATATGTTTAGTTTACTTTGTCTTGCTATTTGTTTATCCATTCGCTTAGAACAACGTCTGTAGCTTCGGTAGTGAACTCTGTGTGGGTCATGAAACTCTCTCGCTTTCGACAAAAGGGGTAAGACTAGCACATGTTGGTTATCATCCTCATTCCAAGGCCTCGCACGTATGTGCTCGCAATGGCGGCAGGCAGGTATACCAACGCCTGTTGCAGAGCGACAATATTTCAATGATGAGGAAAGCGCTGTTTGGCTCCTGTCGACGACTGGGATGCACTCGCCGGCTGATAGTTTATCAACACGTTAGTTTCCCTGATAAGTAAAGTTGTGGATATTATCGTTTAAGTGGGAATCTATTGCACTAAAGGTAGAGACCAAGAGAAGAAAACAATTCAAGCTGAAGAGGGAAAAATTAGTCCCAAGTCCGTGAACGCTGAAGTACCGAGGTGTGTTCACGCGACCTTTCATAATGCGGGACGCATCTGCTCCAGACAGGATGTGCGCGCCTCCAGTCAATGGAGTGCGCGCGCACGACTAGTCCATGGAAATCGAGTACGCGATGGACCATGATGAGGGACCAGAGGATGCAGTCTCTCTGGCTGGAGGAAGCGAGAGGCAACGCAGTAAGCACGCAGACCGGTGAAGGAATAAAA